>JAVDBV010000952.1:0-14179 GCA_032619315.1 Piper longum
TGGAGCCGGTGGTAACTGTAAGGTAGGGAGAGGAGAGGAGGAGGGTGGGGGGAGGGGGAAGGAATTCCAGCCGTTGGATCGTGATCCAACGGCTGGTATCAAACTTGAGCACAAGCAAGTTGCCTGTGCTCAAGCACAGGAACCTCTTCCTCATATATATATATATATATATATATATCGTGAACACTTCTAAGGGCATCTACAGAGGAACAACCGGGCTGCAGACCATATAGCATCCCAAACTAACTGGTCTAATACCTCTCTCAGCATGTTCACATTTTTCTAGTCCTTTGGAACCACCAATATATCCTATGCCCTCTCTTTTCCTCCATAATTCTCCTGGCCTTGAGCACAAAAGCCGAGTGCTCTCAAGTAGTCGCTTTTTATACCCTTTGAACCACAACTCCAGACGTATCTGTACTAAACAGTACCCGTCAATCTCTACGTTTCTCTGAGTGTGAGGAATTCAAAACGAGAGTTGTCAGGATCCCTCGAGAATGGAACAGCTCGTTGACTAATCTAGAGCCCGCTTTGACTGGTACGTGCACCTTGAGTTGATCTTTCTTGTATCTCATCTCACTGAAACCCGATAAAACTATAGATAAGCTTGGGAAGGGATTTATATAATATGGCCGAAGGTAGATTGCGGTAGATCTTTTTTTCGAAATCAAACTCGAGGGATCTCATCCTCGAGGGTTATTAATCCAGAAAACTAATTGACTAAATGGCTCAGGTTAAGTGGGATTCAATAAAATGACACTTGACCCATCCTGCAAGGAATTAAACAAGCATACAATTGAATAGATCGTAAAATAGGGAGCGAGTCCTAAACGGACTTGGTAGAAGCTTTGAGCAAGTTCTCGCGCCAAGGAGGCGAGTTCCTACTCCGTACCTACACATCAAACTAAAGCTAACAGCCACTCATGATGTATTCACACATCCTATAGCATACACATATCAATTATACATCAATCTCATATAAATTTTCCCTACTGTTCGTTGCATTAGATTACGATGCTTACTTAATTAACCAAATTAGTTCCTTCACATTCGTTTTAATACAATTCAATCAAGAAATTCATATTTTTATTTACAATAAAATATCTAAGACATCAATTCATCAATCCTAGCATGTTGTGCTAATAATTATCACATTTAATAAATTAAATTGGAGTTAAGTATACCTCGCGTCATTGGCAATTGATGACAACTAGAGTTTTTTCACGCGGCTCGCGACTTAAATTCAGCACCCGTCAAGGTCTGAAGTTTGATTAAGTTTGACTAAATGAATTCGATGAAGATCTTGCAAATTTCAGCAAATCTGGATCTGGTGGTTTGCCAGCAGTTTCCGGCAACTTTTTCGGTAAGGCAATCAGGGCTATAAGTTGGCACCAGCTCGGCGCGATAGACTCAACGTTGGTGGCAGTGAGGGTAGCAACTGCTGGCATGACCACCAGTGGCGGCGATGACGAGTCGGCCGAGGTCGATCTGCTTGTCCCATCGAACCTCGGCCGGCCTCGGCGGCGGCGCTAGGTATGGGGAAAAGGGTCGAGGGTCAAAGGGGGAAGCATCAACAGCATGGTTGCGGCAAAGTGGAGCAAACGGCGGCGAATCACATTGGGTGTGGTGGCGCGGTTGCACGAGAATTTGACGATGCCAGGCGGCAACCGGAAGTGCTCGTGGTGGCACAACAACAGTACAGCAGCTCTACAGCGGCCAGAGGCGGCGTCAACGGCAATCACAGGGGCGGTGTCAAGGATTTGGGGAGAAGTGGGTCGGGGTGATGGTCGGAGGTAATTTCATGAATAAAACGTGACTCAACTCCAACTCGAGTAAAAAATAATAACTGACTCGTAATAAATCATAAAAAAATCTAAAAGGATAAGAAATCAATCCTATAAAATATAATACACACCATAACATCACAATGTCATGTTCTATAATTAATAACTCACCCAAACTGCCCTATAAGGCCCCCATCCGTTATTTAGCTTAATACTAAAATAAATAAATAAACAAAAATTGGGCATAGTCACATATATTGTAACAACTCATTGTGTTGTTGCCTTACTAACAGTTGTTCGAATAATTTCACTAACGTGCAAGTATCCACAGTCGAAACAAGTAAAATGATGAAACAATTTACAACAAATGACTTAACTAATTCTAAGTAATAATGTTAAATTAAAGGAGAATTTCAAATGATAAAACTCGTTCTAAAGTCGAATTTCCCTGAACTTAAATTTATCCTTCATCACATCTTACTCTTATCTTTTATTCCCTCACATTGTCGATCTATGATAATTATACGACAGGTGGCTCCCTCTCCTTCATGCTTCTATTATTTTGCCTCAATTTCTACCTCCCGGTGACAATTGATTAATCAATAAAATAATGCATTAAGATTTGCCTAACAATCACATACGGTATTGTGTATCTCCCAACCACAACGACAAACAAGTCATAAGACTCGTTGTATGATGAATTATCAATGACTAATTTGATTAATTTCTCCTGAAATCTAATTAAACCTCATGATCTAAGAAATATGTGATCAATCTTTTCTAAGCATTAAGAACATAATAATTCAAACAATCCGATCTAATAAAAGAGTAAAAGGTTGATATGAATTAAATTAAACAATTTTAAGTGTCATTCTTCTATAGAACGAAAGAGAGGATTGGTCCATAATGAAAATAGAAAATAATATAAAAAATTAGTTTTTATTATGAAAAAAAAAGAAATTACAAAAATTAGAACTACTCTTATTATTAAGCTCCTAAGCCAAGAGATGAGATATCTCAAACAACAAATGATCACCCCTTTATATAGAAGAGGAGATACAAGAATTCGAAAAAAATGTTCACAAATCGACGTATTCCAATTAATTTTAGTGTCCAATCAAGTTTGCACCATTTCGTCATACTCAAATGCAGTTATGTACTTTCCTCTTCACCTAGCTTTGTAGCTATTGGGTAGGGCCAAGTGCCATGAGCATAAGCTTAATTTGTTTTATCTTTTTATGCATTAAAATACCAAAATTAAGCATATCTCATAAAATATTAATTAACTAAAATATAACGAAAAATATCACCTAATTAACAGTATTTATACCCAGGATTTATAAAATCACATTAAAATCATGGGTAAATATTATATATTTTAAATGCTTAACAACATTATCATTATATATTTAGGTACATATGACTTTAGTGGTTCATAACACACGATAGAGTTTGGCTCAGAATGTGTGTCCTGAAATTGACTCGACTGAAAATAGCAATTAAACCAACCGGTTCTGACTATAAAATGCTCACTCAGGTCATAGGTTTTACATGATTAGTTCATTCCTCATGTCTTGCCCTCTCGTGTTGTTATCATGATATTGTCTTTGCTTATTAGTGTTGCTCTTGTTTTTATATTGGTGACAAAATTTATTTTGTGAACTCACATGTCTTATCTTTTTTACTTTTATTGTAGTGTTGTGATCTCATTCATTCATTCATATCATTCCTACATAGTGTTATTGAGTAGTCTTGTACGTGTAGGTCCAGTGTAAGAGCCCTACTTAGAGCTTCTACAAGATCTGTTAGGACTAACTTCTCAGATTTGTTGCTCGAAGAAAAGAGTTTCTCCCAGAATACATCATAAGGCCGTGAGCATTAGTTGAAATGGCCAAACATCATAAATATAATTCATGCAAGAACAAATGAAAGGTCACATACTACACATACCTACTTACAATTCACGCCTTCACATCCTCCATACCCACCATGGTACTTAGATGGCTCAAACAGTGTTAGGTTAATGTTATAATTTTTGAAAATGCATTTCATTACGTAAGACTGTCTTATATTGCATTACTTTAAGGTGTAAACGAGTACTAGTGTAACACTTACACCTCCGTACAACCCTCTAGTTCATAAAATCATCTCATAATACTTATATATCAAGCTTAGGTAGAGACTATACCACAAGCTTGTTAGATCTTACTTTCACAAACTATCAAGGGATCTCATACCTAAGGTTGAGCGTAATGGTGCTAGCTAAGCACCTCTGATCACATAAATCTCACACGTAGTGTTTTCACCCTAGGGTGGCTAGGACGATCTCAAAAATTATGTTGTGGGTCCCACAAGGTATAGGATCGACTAAAATGGGTTCTACACGATGAAATGCACACTAGACATGTGAGATACATGGTCCCAATGTCTAGCTATGAATAGACTTGGTAAAACTAAAAATAAGAGCCAAGGGCGACGTAATGTCCAATCTAGCAGCATCGGGCACTGGGGGAGACTAGGGTCTTGGCTCATGCATAACATACCTTACATATTCACGCAGCAAAAGAGGTTCTTCTCTCTTCCCTTCTCTCTTTGTATGTATTGTTTTAATTTGATTCACATTCTTGCACACTTCATTTAGTTTTTTTATGTTTGACTTGTTTGCTTTAGATAACTAAGGGAATCAAAGTCAAGTTCACTTAGCAACTAACATGATTTAATTAATTCGTCAAAGCAAGTAACTATGCGAGTTTAAACATATGTTGCCTCACACACCATCTTGCTCATTATAAGTTATTACATTCATTATAGGTTATTAGGTTCATTATGAATTAAATTAGGCTCATTATAAGTTATCTTGCTTGTTCACTTGTGTTTACTTTGATTTTTTATTTGTTATTATCCTTTTATTGTATTTAAATCATTTCTCATCTAAATATCCACTTGTGGTCTGGTCTTTATAAGGGTCTATATATTGTAGGGATCTAACTATTTTGCTAAGTGAATAGTTAGCTCTATCCCATAGATGCATTCACTACCCAAGTTGTAACGTGCCCTCATGAAGCATCGTCTTGTTTATCGGAGTGTTACATTCCATCACTATCTTTTGCAGGTGATATTGTGCTTGAGTTGTTCCCTGTTACATTCCATCACTGTCTTTTGCAGGTGATATTGTGCTTGAGTTGTTCCCTGTGTGCAACATTTTATGATCTTGCCGCTTACACATGGCTTTATCTTTTCTTTCTACTTATCGTTGTAGATTTGTAATCCTTTGTAATCTTTCTTTTCAGCATCTTTCTTGAGCAAACTCAATCCAATCTAATAGTACTTAATCTTGGCTTTGATACGAGTATCACAAGAACCACAGTATGCACCTTGCTAGAGTGGTTGGTGTGTGACAAGTGGTATCAGCGTGTGGTTTGTTCACTCCAGTAATTACTGAGGTAACTTAGCTTACATAATGACAACTCAAGCAACTAGAGAAAGTAGTGCAGAGCATGGTTAGGAGCCAACACCCGCACTTACACAAAAGTTGAAGACCACGAACGAAAGGGATGTGGGAGAAAGAATCAACAAGCTGGAATTGGTTGTTACTCCATTGGAAGAAGTCTGGAAAGTGTGTGGTTTAGAGGAGCTACATGAAGATGTTTCGGCAACATTGGATACTGTTAAGCATTTAAATTATATAATATTTACCCATGTTTTTTATGTGATTTTGTACTCCCCAGGTATAAATATTATTAATTAGGTGATATTTTTTATTATATTCTAGTTAATTAATATTTTATAAGATATGCTTAATTTTTATGTTTTAATGCAGAAAAATATAAAGCAAATTAAGCTTAGGATTTGTTGGTTATACCGTTGAACCCAGACACATCTCGATACCAACATAGATCTCATTTCTATTGCCCTCGCCCAACCTGACTTGCCAAACGAACCTTGGTGGAGCACTAATGGCTACAATTTGTGGTGTTGACAAAGCTCGATGAGACATTTGAGTAGACCGAAGAGTTAGAGACTTGAGTGGACATCATAATTAATTAGACTACATCGATTTGTAAACACCCTCTTTAAATTCATGTATCTAATAGTCATCACATCTTCTATATAAAGAAGTGGTATTTGTTGTTTAAGATATTTCATCTATTGGCTTATGAGTTTAGTAACAGAAGTAGTTCTAATTTTTGTAATTTTTTTCTTTTCATAATAAAAACTAGTTTCTTTTTTTTTTATTGTTTTCTATTTTCATTATGGAGTAATTCTTTCTTTTGTTCTAGAGAAGAATGAAATTTAACATAGTTTAATTTGATTCATATTAGTCTTACACTTTTATTCAATTGGATTGTTTGAATTATTATGTTCTTAATGCTAAGAATAGATTGATCGCTAATTTCTTAGATCATGAGATTTAATTAAATTTCGGGATAAATTATTTAGATTAGTCATTGATAATTCATCATACGACGAGTCTTGTGACTTGTTTATCGTTGTGGTTGGGAAATACATAACACTGTATGCGATTGTTAGACAAATCTTAATGCATTATTTTGTTGATTAATCAATTATTACCAGGAGCTAGAAATTGAAGTAAAATAATAAAAGCATGAAAAGGCGGGAGCCATCATGTCATATAAATATCCTAGATCGACAATCCAAAGGAATAAAAGATAAAAGTAAGATATAGTGATGATTAAATTCATGTTCACGGAAATTCAACTCTAGAATGAGTTTTATCATTTTAATTCCTCCTTTAATTTAAAGTGTTATTTAGATTTAATTAATTCAATTGTCTTTGTTTTGTTCTTCATTTTATTGACTTTAAGTAATTTAACTAAATTTTTCTCTTTGTATGACAATACTCAAACTCATTATTATATTACTTGTTTTGACCGTGTATACTTATCATATTATTAAAATAATTCGAATAATACTTACGAAGGCGACAAGTGGAGTAAACCTCTTAGGAAAGAAGTTCCAAGTGGGAGGAACAGATCCAGGTAGATGCAAGTGCATGCAAGAACTGCAAAAAGGCAAGTGATCGAGTTCGGTATGTGGCTGAAGATCAAAGAATGGGCTTCATACTCTTGTATCGCTTGAAAAAACAAATAGTGATAGAGTCGAATGATGCTAATTAGGGTGTGGTACTTTCATGTGATAAGAGTGGATTTGGATGTGTTTTGGATATTTGCAAGTGTGACTGGCATCGGAATGTTAAAGTTCTTATAGGACTATGGCTTTGGCTTTATCTTTTCTTTCTACTTATCATCGTATACACCCATTGTAATCTTTCTAATATTGAATAGAAAGCTTTTCTTTTGATCATCTTTCTCCGGCAAACTCGATCCGATTTAATTGGACTTAAGACTAACGTGTGATACAAGTGTCACAAGTCTCGCACTCAGCTTGCGAGAGCAGCGCTCGATGAGTTATAGTACAAGCCAAATCTAGTGACTGTTTAAGTCTTTTTTGGAGTTGGGATATTACTTATATTTTAATATTACATATTAAACATCTATTTTTACTGCAAGTATTATGGATTTGCATTTTTTTAAGTGCTTTTTATTTTTATTATTAATTATTCTTATAAATATTTATAATAAAATAATAATAATAATAATAATAATAAATTTATTGCTTTATGCTTGCATAGATGGAGCGGTTTGTCAATCATGATTTGTGCACATATACCACAAATGTATAAACTCTTTGGTTGGCAACTTAGTGTGTCATGGCTTGCACTCAACAAAATTTCCTTTTTGAGTCTAGAGAGTTGATGTCAAATCTAGTTTGAGTTCCAATTTATTAGCAAGTTGTAAAAATGGTTTTCAGGTAACTCAAGGGCATCACACATTATTATCTTCTATATAAAAGATCTGACTTCAAATTGGTTGGCTACTTTAATGCTGATTAGATTGGTAATTTAGAACATTATAAATCTACTTCAACATATGTTTTCTTGTTAAGTGAAGGAGTTATTTCATAGACAAACAAGAAAAAAAGTGTGTCATTTTATCAACCACAATGGAAAAATTTATAGTTCTTGCCTGTCCAATGCGAAAGGGTGTTTTGTTGAGGCAATTTCTGTCACTTGGGAGTAGTCACTTCAATTGTGACTCTTATAATTATGTGATAATCAAATTGCAGTAGTTTATATTAAAGATCTCAAATAACATAACAAAATAAAGCACATTGATATTAAATTCAGTTTTATTATATAGCACATTGATATCTGAGGTCAGCATTGAATTCTCTTTTTATTGATAAGAGTAACTAATCAATAAATTGTGCAGTTTATATTCTACTTAAATTTTAATTTTATAGATAAGGTCTTAGTTAAATAATGATTAATACTTTAAATATTGTACATTATACATTTGTCAATTTTAAGTGTCTATAAAAGAACTTTATATTAATTTCAAGTAATCTTTTATCCTTTAAATTTAAAAAATAATATATTTAACTTCATCCCAAGTCAAGTGTAAATCCCAAGTTTTTTTTTTAACAAGTTCACACTCCTCAATTCCTTGGATCTTAATAAAATCATATATGGATGACAATTCAAAATCATGTGCTCACGTGCAAAGCATATGAAAGTCAACAGGTCGGAATACTTCACTAATATTTAAGCATAAAGTCCAAACAAAAGTCTAAACACTAAAAATTGTTTACATAACACTTGAGCCAAGTTGCATAACATCATCTAGATCTTCAACCAATACAAATACCACAAACTACATCAATTTGCCAATCAATAATCCTGATTTCTCACATTTTCTCATGTAAATACATTCATATCCCTCTTAGGACCATATGAAGCCTAATGGTGTCATCCTTGTTGTGCTACTCTCGCTATTGGGACCTTTTTCTCCAGCTCCTGTTTCGGGTCATTGCAAATTTCCAGCTATATTCAGCTTTGGCGACTCCAATGCCGATAGTGGTGGTCTCTCCTTGATGTTTGGCCCTGTCTCTCCTCCCTACGGATCAACATTCTTCGGCCGGCCGGAAGGTCGATTCTCCGATGGCCGACTCATCATCGACTTCATGGGTACTCAATTCATGAGCTTATCTTGCCTTTGTTTCTTCCTGAAAATGTATATTGTGTGCTGTTCCTTCATTGCTCACTGTTGTTGCAGCAAAGAGTTTGGGCTTGCCATATCTAAGCTCATACCTAGATTCACTAGGACTTAATTTCACCCATGGAGTCAACTTTGCAATGGGAGCAGCCACAGTGAGGCCACCCAATACAAGCTTCACCCATTGCAACCAACTACCCTTCTCCTTGGACATGCAAGTGAGGCAATATTCCCAATTTAAAAACAGATCCCATTTGATCTACAAGCAAGGCGGGTTGCTCCAAAATCTGGTGCCAAAGAAAGACTTCTTCTCTCGAGCACTCCACACCATCGACATAGGCCAGAACGACCTCGCAACGGGTCTCTTCTATAACATGACCACGAAAGAGGTGAAGGCATTTGTGCCGGATGTAGTCCATCAAATAACTCTAACAATAAAGGTAACCATGAGCAATAAAATTGCACTATTACGTTTGTTTGCTTACATCCTGTTTAGCTAGTTAGGCTGTACAGTGACAAAATTGTTAACATGATGGGTTGGTGGAGCAGAATTTGTATGAGTTGGGAGCAAGATACTTTTGGGTCCATAACACAGGACCCTTTGGTTGCCTTGTCTACGTTCTTGTGCGCAAAGAGGTGACCGATGAAGAGCTCGACAAGGCCGGTTGCGCAGATCGGTACAACGAGATAGCCCGTTACTTCAATTCCGAACTCCGGAACGCAGTGGTTGTGCTCCGCAATGAACTTGCCTTGGCTTCCATCACTTATGTCGACATTTACTCCGTCAAGTACAAGCTCATCAGTCAAGCGAGAAAGTATGGTATGCCTTCTTTTCCGTTATTATAATTTTAAATGCCGTACACTACCAATTGCGTGCAGCGTGCTCTGGACAAATTAGATATGTTTTAGTCCTTCATATTATTTTTGTTGATATACAACTTTCTAATATTTTTTCAAAACCCAATTTTTTTTATTAAATCCACATTATTTTCATAAATATTTAGTTAAATATTAATAAAAACATTGTTAACATTTAATAAAATATATTACTTATAATTTTAAAATCTGAAGATTAAACTGGTTTATGCCCGATTATATTTCTAATCATTCATTTGCATCAATATAAATATAATTTTATATTAATAAAAATAGAATTAAATTAAAAGTAGGAGTTTTGACCAAGCAAAATACAATGAAATTAAAAATAATAATAAATTAAATTATTATAATCCATTTTTTATTTAATTAAGATCATTTTAAGGTCAAAATTAATCAAAGTCTATTTTGAAGATACTTTAAATTATTATAATCTATTTCATTATTTAACGAGAATTTATTTATATAATAAAAAGTTTTATATCTGACATAAGCCGTTTACTGTGTATATCTTGCCTCGTTGGTATCATTTGGTATCAAATAGGTGTCCAAAATTAACCCCAGAAAAAAGGTGTACAATTTTTTTTCTAATGTATGGTATTTTTCAGGATTTGAGAGCCCATTGAAAGTGTGTTGTGGGCATGGTGGCAAATATAACTACGACAGATTTATGGGGTGCGGATCAACGCTCAATGTGAATGGCACCATTGTGCTAGTCGGGAAGGCTTGCCCAGAACCATCGGTGAGGATTGTGTGGGATGGTGTTCATTTCACAGAGGCAGCCAATCGCTGGGTCTTTAACAAGATAGTGAACGGCGCATACTCGGATCCTCCCCTCCCTTTGAACAAGGCTTGCCATCGACTATGATAGATTTTGATTATATTTGTTTTGAGAATTGAAGGATAAAAAATGAAGGGACATTAATGCAAGTGCGAGAAAAATATTGTTGGGTGTGTTTATATTTTTTGTAAAGTGTGCATGCAAGTATCGCTAGGTGTAAAATATAATCGTTAGGTACGTCATCTTGAGCTAATTCATGATCTAGATCTCGATGAACTCGAGGCAAATAATACTTCAAGACCCATTATTTAAATTTGGGCACCATCTTCAAGATAGTAGACAGGTTGACCCACGACAGTCAGGATGGCTTCCATTATCTCAACCTTATCTACTAAAAATATATTCACTCTGCAATTTGGTGAGGGAACAGCTTACCTCCCAGCTTTAATAACAATATTTGAATGTACCACGTTACATTCCCTGTGACATCAATGCCATCTAACTATTAACCCATCAAATTATATAATGAGAATGGTTTCAAGAGTTCCCACAACTTTGTTTTCACCATCTTTCTCTCTCAATTAGCACCTGTTCCGGAGTATAAGGATCAACACCCCCTCAAAAAAAAAAAACACTGAGCCATGTGATTCAGTACTTAGTCCAACAAGATAGATGTATGCGTTACCCATAAAGGAATTCAAAAAGCCAAGGTGCAATTTAGGGACCTGACAGCTGATCGCCGAGCCACGTCCTGCAATCAAATTTTTGTTCCCAGTCTCGTGATCATCCAATTTGTTTGACATACATCCGTCCTGCTCCTGAATCTTAACCCAGCTATCAAAGAATCGGTCATCTGGCTGCCTAATCCTATGTAGGGAATTGAACATCAATCAGACCTCCATGCGTACAAGAACAAGCAAAACTCAGACGACCCATTCTCAATCAAACCAGGAGCAGTAATTAGAGAAGATGGCATGAAGATGGTAGAGGAGGAGGAAGCTGATAATGGAGGTGAAGACAAAGCCGGCGACATCGGCTTGAATATGAACAGAGCATGCCTCAACCCGGGATTGAACAACCAAGCATGAACGTCCCAGAACACCTCAACCCTGCTGTCGTTAATGGAGATGGATTCGTTCCCTCTGAACTTCCATTGAAGATGCTTCACATGAACCACCAATTGCCCATCAACCCTTATCACCATTTCTGGGTCGAGCGTCGTCTCTTCGCTCCTCTCGATTGCAATCTCATGAAACTTTCCTCTTTCATGGAACATAGCTCGGGTGCAGAACTTCTTCTTGCCGAAGATGTGCTCCCTCCTGGTCACAAGAACGGCGTCCACTAGGGAAGGTCGGGAGCCGGTCCTTCTGAAGGCCTCCTTCTTGAGGTCGCCGACGAGGAGCACCACCTCCTCCTCGTACACCATGGCGACGTAAAAATCCGACGTTGGCTCCGCCTCTGGCCCGAATTTGGCAGCCCGAAGGTCCCAGACAACGTCGACGGCGGCACCGTCGATGAAGAAGCGCTTCAACCCCTGCCGGCGCCAGAAGTGCCACGGCCGGACCTCGAGCCTGCAGGAGATCATGCCGTCGTCTTGCTCGGCGCCATGGACGGATATGGAGAGGCCGTGGACGAGAAGGTTTTTGCACCAGGTCACCATCACCAGCCGCCATTGCCCGCCGATCTTGGTATGGTACGTCGACATGGTCACTGCTTGGCCTGGCTTGACGGCTGCGCCGGTGGCCGTGGAAGGCTCATTTCCGACCGGCTTGGCGCGCAAGGCGAAGCAGGCAGGGAGTGCAAGAGTGTTCTGCATGTTCTTAAGAGGGGAACAACTCACCTATTAGTAATTTGAAACTCTGCATGATACGAGTATAAAAACCAGATGGGAAGATGCATCATGATTATTGATTGGAAGAGGAAGTTGGTGGATCCAAAGCTAGATATGGAAGATGTATCAGACTGAGGAGTTGGGAAGAGTGATTGAAGATTTTGAATATTGGGGAAAGCAATTAGGGAAGGTGGAGCTTTGGAGAACTGGCTTGTCGGGCAAAATGAACCCTACCAAGGTAAACGACCAACAAGAAGAAGGTTTTGTGATTGATCTCAAATGGTTGTATTTCCACGTGATGTGTGTATGGGTATTGTTTTCTATTCGGCTCACCATCCTTCTATTAACAACAAACTAATTATAGTTGCTCTAGAAAAAAAAGAACTAATTAAATAGATTTGAGGAAAAAAACAACTAACTAATTATCTATAAAAACTAAATATCAAATATGGAAAGAAAAAAAAAACACTTACTAGCCAATACCTTGTGCATTTGTATGAAATTATGGTGGTTATTATCAATTCACTAAACAAATTAATCTCAAATGAAATTAAAAGTTATGATCTTGGTTTAAGGTGTTTTAATGAAATTTAACATTCAGTAAACAGTCTTGATCTAAACCTTAAAAACAAGCAAGTACTATCATTGATTATGATAATTTATGATCTGCTTATACAGAAGTAAACACAACAAGTACTATCATTTATATAATAGAGTATACCCAGCTTTCGTAACATAAGACCCTTGTGACTACAGTTTTCACCCTCGTGGTCGCGATTTAAGTATGGTTCACCGGATGAACAGACTGAAAGACCTAGCTAAAATATTTATAAAACTGATCTCGATTGGGCAACAAGTTTTAAACTAGTAATAAAACGGCCTTGTGACAGTAAAATACGGTCACTAAAGACTTATTTCCGGTTGTAAATAATATTTATGACTAAATTTACAACCGCATGTTACAGTTAGAAGAGACGTGGTTGTTGATGAATTATACAACCGGAACATTCACGTTACGAATTTGCAACCGCAGATGCTGGTTGCAAACGGTCCTAAATCCGTCACTTATAATAGAATCTATAATGCAACGGACACAATCGGTTGCAATACGATTGTAATTTTTTTGGCGATTATAAACCCGTTGCAATGTGATTGTAAATTGTAATTGCACTAGCAGATGTAAACGAGCGGTTGCAACATTTAGACAATTGCAAACTCATTGCAAAAGCAATTGCAAATGAGTGTTATCTACAAGTGTTAAATTGACTCTTTTGCTCTCATATTGTCACAAGGATTATTTATGTTGGGTTTCTATAAATTATTTTAATCATCATTTGTGCTATTTTATATTATCAGATTGTTAGATTGTGTTAGGGCTGTAAATATCATTTAATTTAGCAATTTGTAAACATGTTTGAATTAAATAGAACAAAAATAATAGAGATTTTGTTCATCATATAAAAAAACGAGAAAAAACTCAATTAATTGAATAAAATTAACTTTCAATATAAACGACAATGACAAAAATTCTACGTACCTTGAAGGGTAATTTGTCAAATTATTTACGAGAAATTTAAGGGAAATACTAGGCGAAGTGTCGAGTCAATTATTATTATTCTTTGTCTATTTGTATATTATATTTGCATCCTCATTAAATGCTTACACATTTGATTGATTAACGTATAATAATACTCCTTTGACTCGTACGACTTAAACAGTGACTTAGGACACTATCCCATGTTATGCACGATCAAGTGATATGTAAAGTCATTACAGGTTAATAATTAACGAAAAATTAAATAGAGTTATACCTCTCTTATAGCTTTTATAT
>JAVDBV010000954.1:0-15646 GCA_032619315.1 Piper longum
CGAGAAGGTGGGATTTTGGTAGGGAGAGGCTAGGAGGCGATGGTGCAAGTGTGGTTTGGGTAATGGGGTGTAGGGCTGCATGGGCCCGGGAGTTTTGCTGGTCTAGGTTAGGATCCGATTGTTGCGACACCCACCCATTAACCCGCTCCTAATTCTTCTGATTAAGAGTTCTAATATGTACATAACCTATCTATGGAAACCATTGGATAGGGCTAATAGCCCACAAATTTTTTTATAAAAAGAGTTGCTGCATGATACCCATTTGATTGATGACTCTCTTATCCATACTTGGGCTGATCATTTGGTCAAACCAAACCCAATTATTTATCTAATTAATCGAATTGAGACAATTTAATTAATTAAATAAAAACTAAATTATAATTACTAATCAAATCAACCAAACCAAATTAATTCGGTTAAATCGAATTAATTTGGTTTGGTTTTAATTAAACTAATCAAAATTATGAATGATACTTTATATTGTTAAGCATTCATTATTAATTTGGGACATCATCATAAACTAATTGTCGTCCATACTCTTGCTAATTTAATAAACAAATTACTTTATTATTATTAATTAAACTACATGTAATCCAAGACACCATGATTGAAGTGTACATTACCTTAAAAAAATTTTTACAACCATACTCTTGCTAATTTATTTTTCCTAGCTTTGGCTTTCTCCCATCGAATCTATGTTGCAGACTTGGCAACATAGATTCGAATTTCTCAAATTTGTTATCCGATCAACTCCATCACATAAGCCCCTAGGTTTGTGCCGTAAATCTTAACGTTTCTCGTTCATGCTTCTGTGTAACAGTGATGGGTTAATGATCGACTTTAGTGTGCTGCCCTTCTCTCTTTACAGGGCTCTGAGAAAACTTTTCATGTTGAACTCACTTCACCGTCAAGCTTTGAGAAGCCTGCAGCTTCATCTGGCTAGACATTGACATGAACCAACCAGGTTGCTTGGCCAGAGGTAGATCCAACCATTTTCCACAGAATGGTGAACAGGTTGCATCTCCTAGTGAGGCTTCGTAGCAATTGACAAAATAGCGACAACTATGCAGTTATTTTTCTCCCCCCTTAGAATGCGATTTAGCAAAAACTGGCTCCGGTTGGGTTGATGCATATGCAGGAGCTATGTACTTGGGATCATTGGCGGCAACATCCGCATATTTAAGGATTGCCTCTCTTGGGTCTTCTTCCATCCACGTTTCCTTGAGCATGCCTCCTTGCTGCAATGTTGTTTGAAGGTTGGCCGCTTAAAATTTGTGCTTCGGAAAAGAAAAAGAGAATGGGCATTACAGAGAAAAGTTCCAACAAGAATATCTTTTATACCTTGAGTAGGTATTGGGTCAATAAGCTCCCTTTACTCGTGCCAAGTCTTCCTCCAAAGCCAGGGCCAGTCACATGCGATTTTAATGGATCTTTTAATGCCTTTTCACGTAACCGCTTTCGGCTAGGTTAATCTCTAAATAAAGGAAGGGCATGAGGGTTGTGGATCACCGGACTTGCCTCTAAGTCATCGACCGACTTTTCCTTGGTGCTCTAGAAACACGTACAAGAGCTCCTCTTTCACTTTGGTTTGGATCATAAAGGATATGAGTTCCTCCCTCTCTCTTATCAGCAACAGTAGCAAGCACCTTCGAAGGAAGACGGCAATTGCAGACACAAAGAACAAAAAGGCAGCACTTCAACAAAGCTAGAAAGATTCCTACATGAATATGAGTCTAGAGAATTATAACAGAGAAGAACTGTAAATACCTGATTAAGCTTTGGATGCCAAGTACATCGGACAACACTGTATGTCGAAGATATCCCTACTTTTGATGCAAGCTCTAGCTTTTTACGGTCAAAGAAACACAATAAACCACCGGTTGCACCATCTCTTTCAGCAGAAGTTCCAGTAAATATAAGCTCCTCATCTGGGCTGAGAGCAACATTGGTCTGAGCAAAATGGTTAGGAAGATCTTCAAAGACACAAGCAGGCTTCTTCATATGTCTCAAATCCCAAACCTAAAGAAAATTTATAAGTCATTTTTTTTGCCACAAATGCATGTGTTTGCAATATTTATTCCAGTAAGTAATTTTACAACCTTCAGAGCAGCATCAGCACTCCATGAAAAAAGCATATAACCATCGCTAGAGAACTTTAACCCAGTAATTTCATCATCATGTGCTTTCTGATCCTGGCTTAAGGTTCCAAATCTGATAGAAGGAACATTACATCATATACATATACTCTATTTTAAGTTTAGATTTAATACTATAGGTACAAGCTTTTAACAGACTCATAAGTACAAAAAAAAATTCCATCAGAAAGTTCACTTAAATGGATCCATCTCCTATTCCACCAGATATATAGGGCCTGTTAAACGAGCGAGCTGAGTTCAACTCGTGCTCGAACTTGACTCGAATAGTTCGAAGTTCCTTCGAATTCGGCCCGAGATCAAACAAGTTTTTAATATATATGCTCGAAATCGACTCAAATATTTTTTTTTGGTGTTCGAATTTGACTAGAGCTCAAATATAGTTAAAGTATTTAATTTTGACGAACTCGAAATCAGCTCGTTCGTGAACTCGATTACGAAGTTAAAAGAATCTTACTTAAAAAATGCAGTCAACATGTATCCCACTACGTTGTAGTTATATTGTATATAAAAATATAACTAATTACAATTAAACTTATTAGTGTGTATATATATATATATATATCAAGATTATCTTAGTCGGAGGTAGATAATATTTTTGTCTCAAATTTTAATCCAGATCGTTTGATTAGAAGGACGACCCAAATTTAATAAAAAAACAAAAAATAAAATACCCTCACTACCACCATCATTTAGTATGTAGTTAATAATAATAATTATTTATAATTTTAAATACATTTTAAATAGACAAATGATATTATGTATATTATTATATTATTTTATCGAGTCGAATTCGAGTCAAGTTAGAATCAAACTAAGAATCAATTTTGAGTTATAATAAAGTCGAGTCGTGTCAAATACTGCTTTATTTAAACTCAACTCGTAGGATTCAAATTCGAGCTTGATCATTTAAATGTCAATTTTTGAATCGAATCGAGCATTAAATGCTCGGGAGTTGGCTCGCTTAATTAGCAGCCATTTGAATATGCACTTGTCTACATAATCCCATGTACATGTGGTCACTACAACTTTTACCGACCTCACAAGCTTTGGTTTAATAACCTGCCAATACATTAATTAGTGGTGCTCTTTCATCTTTTGAAAAATACTTCAAATATATCCATTGTGGCTCACATGCAACATACTATTTGAATTGATATCAATATCAAAACTGCAAAACTTAATCATCATTTCATCACCGGCACCTTATCTGGGTCGGCAACACAGTCACAGACCAATTGTTTTAACAATGATATTGATTGACGCACAACCATGCAGGAAAAAAAAAGGCACAAGTTTGTACGCAGAATACCCTACATATTGCACTCAAAAGTGGGAAAATGAGATAAAGTTTCACCATAATTTATCAACACATACCTCCATATCTTGAATAGACATCATTTGATTATTGCCAAATCTGATATATTAACACAGTCATCTTCCATTGCAAACTTGGACTAATAAAAATTCAGTTTGCCTCCACATTTTCAAATGACAAAACTTAAGGTACCCCAATATTAAATGGGAGATGAATATAATACTTCAAGTTTTCAAGGTGTAGAAAAAAACTCATTTTTTTGAATGACAAACTTTCTAATGGTAATAGCATGGGACTTTACTTAATCACTACATTATGTCGCAAAAGTAATAATAAGAAACAACATATATCCATACGTGCTTCTGACTTTTAAAGTCAGATACGTCCCATGTGCAAAGTGATCCGTCTTCTGAAGAAGTCAAGATAGTCTCTTTTGCTTTTGGATGCCACTCGCCACAAGTCAATCCAGATATGTGTCCCTTTGTGTTTTTTAAGTCACGAATGTACATGTCTCCATATCTCTGCATTTTAATTAATAAGTACAAAATTTAAGGAATGACATACTCCAACAGACAAAGGAATTTCCATGAGTCATTAACAGTGCACGTCTACCTTAGCCTGAGCCGATCCTGTTACACACAGAAATTTGTCTGCAGTTGGGCTCCAGCTTAAATTTCGAACTTGATGTCCTTCAAAGGCTCGAGCTGCCTAAAGGAATGCAAGCGAGCATTCATCCCTTGAAAGTCGTACATTCAAACAGTATAGTAATAGCTACCAGAAAGCACTCTCGAGCCCGAATGCTCGATTGCAAGAGCAGACACAACCTGTAAATTGTAGAGGGCAGAATAAATTTTCAGGTAGCATTATGATAGCAAAATTCTTATGGCCAATACAACATGTGAACTTGTTTTTTTAATCATTCAAGATAAATTCAAACTCAAAGGCTCTGTTTTCCTGTAGAATCAAATATGCGACATGCTTGATCCCAATATCCTCTTTCTTTTATTGTAGTTAGCTAATCTACATAGCAAATTTGGTAGGATTTTCTCGATAAATTCAAGCTTACAAGTAATGTTTTTCCATAAAACTAAGACCCAACAAGCTGAATATGTGAATAGTGACTTCCTTTTGTCCCAATAAATTAATAGCAAATTTTCTGGTTTTTCTATCACTCAAAATAAAAAGGTTCTATTTTCCGTAGAATTAAAGATGCAACATGCATAAAACATCAAAGACCTCCTCCTTTTGTCATACTGAGCCGATCATGCTAGACAGAAAATTTACTGGGTTTATCTATCAAACAAGATAAATTCAAGCTCAAAGTTTTTGTCTTTAATAAAATTAATGAATAAAAGATGCAAAAGAGACCCAAAAAAAAAAAATGCACAACCATAGTGTGGCCCTTGAGAACAATTTCATTACTGGTAGGAATCCGGAACGGCGTATCGAAACCACCCATCGAATCATAGTCATCCTCACCCTCCTTCTCAGAATCGGACTCCGCGGCCCCAGGAGGCGGCGGGGGAGGCCCGACCAAGACCCATCGTCCTTCTCCACGTCATTACCACCATGCCCATCTCCGCCGCCAAACGTACCAAAGATTGCATCTTTAGGGGCGGCAGGGAGAGGGGAAGGGCGACGGCGGGCGTCGGGTCGGGCTTCTTCCAACCAGGCAGCGCGGGAGGAGGAGGGGCCAGGCGGGAGGGTTTGGCGCGGCGGGTGGAGGGGTGGATGGACCGCCCTTGCGCCGTCGTGGATGTCTCCTTCGTCTTCTATCAATCTCTCTTCTCTCACAAGCCGAGTCTTGCCGACCCAAAACCCCAACTCACCAACACCTCTCTTTCTCGCACTCTTTCTAGTCTATTCAAAATAGAATAAACAGAATTATATAATAATAATAATTATTGTTTATTTTGAATATATAAACAGAATTATATAGTTTTTTGTTTTATTACAAAACAATTGTCATTCCCCAAATAATACAGAATAATTTAACAATAACCACGTTAAAAAATATGAGCCAGGAGGATTGAATATGCTTCTGGCCTTGAAAAAGAATTTTATAACTTGGACATAGATAATCGGTAGCACATGATACTTCAGGGTATTGTATATGGTTGTTAATGAAGCGAGTTAGCTCGTGTACATTTGGCATTCGGTTTAATTTGATTCGACTCAAAATTCAATATTTAATGCTCGTGCTCGAATTTGAATTTTACGAGTTGACAAAATAACGGTCGATTTAACTCGACTCGATTATAATTCAAAATTAATTTGTAGCTCGATTCAAATTTGACTCGATAACATAATATAATAATATATATAATATCACATGTCTACTCAAAATATATTTAAAATCATAAATAAATATTATTATTAACTACATATTAAATAATAGTAGAGGCAAGGTGTTTTATTTTATTATTATTATTTATTAAATTTAAATCATTGTTACAATCAAACGATTTGAATTAAAATTTGATACAAAAATATTTATCTAACTTCTATTAAAATACTTTATATACATAACTAATTAATCTTATTAATATATATATATATAATATAATATAATATAACATAATAACAATATAATGTAATAGTTTAGATGGTAAGTCATCACATTAATCCCTTAAAAGGTTGTGGATTTTGCTTATCGTTTAACAACCCTAACCTTGCAGCCTTTAGTTTGAGAGCCCCTTGGAAAACAAGCATTCTGGGTATTCATACCTGTTGCATAGAAAGCTCTATAGTAATGCTGAATCAAACATATGCAGAGCTACTACTAGATAATCGCCTATCCGTCTCTTTGAAGACATCAAACAAGATTGGGACATAAGATGACCATGGCATGATACAAAAATTATTGGATTGTTGGCATAACCTTCAAAAGGACGCTGCAATTTTCAGAAAAGCGTCTTTTCCTTACAGAATGAGCTTATTAACTATCCCATTGTTCACATCCTCCCACTAACTCAGAAATCCAAGTAATGGAAGCATTGCCTTTCTTGAGGGTACAATACAGATGAACAAGTAAACGCAACAAATGTATTTATAATACAAGGCATCGTGACGAAGTAACAAAATTGGCTCATTTGCATGGAAAAGCAGATTTGGGTTTTATTAGCTACTTTTATTGCCCATTTTGAATCCAATCTTTTGTACCTCCTAGATCGTTCCACCTCCTTTGCCTCCCAATACGGGGAAGTGAGTGAACACAAACCAATGCCACAATATAGAACAAGATGGCAATTTCTACCAACATAATTGGGGCAGCTTGTTCAAAGATTGTGCTGTAGTTCTCTCTGCCTTTCCAGCATTTGCTTTCATCTGATTCTAGAGGGATGCTATCGTGGCAGTTTATTCTGCCCTTGTTCTCCTTGGATAGTTAAAGATAGCTTACAGTTTGATTTCAAATATCTGTAATGCCGCTGGACCTTGTTGAGTACTCGGATACCAACTTCATGAACATGGAAGACAAATCTTCCAATAGTCGCGAAGGGCTATCAAATTCTGCAACTCTACCTGCAAAGTGAATAGCATAGAAGGTACATATAGTCAACCACAAGATAATATCACAATTACATCTAAAAGCAAAAACTCTATTTTACAAGTGTAAGACCGTTTTGACAGAAATATACCAATGTGATTTCTACCATTCCACTCCTAAAACATACCTAATTCAACTAACTCTAGACAAATATGGACGTCCTGTTCATTCTTCCTCCTCACTTTTATAGGTACATTAATCAATACTAATTATTATCAATTTATCATCATTGTAGATGAGGAATTAACTCTCTAAATACCTAATGTATGTTTCCTATAATCAGGATTATAATGCCAGCAGCAGAGGCAATGACACCTCTTCAATGCACTTCACCTTTTCTCTTTATTCATCTTTGAAATTTAGCAAAAACAATAGAGAAAACGAAAAAACACTCGGAAAGAGAGACCAAAAAACTTACAGGTAACTAGGATTTTATGAAAGAATTTAATAAGTACTAACTTAATGATTACTATGTCATAATTAACAAGAAAACTAGAAATACATACCCTCACACTTAATAATAACTCTCTTAGAAGCTAAAATGGCAAGTAAGCCCCCAATGCAGATGCAATATATCCTACAATTGTTTCTTAAAACGGTGACCATATTGTCATTCAATCAATTATAAACTAGATGGTAGACAATGATGTAAACCTTGAACTAATAAAAACTACACTATGCACAAAAATTGAAGAAATTTGCGCGAACGTGGACTGCTTGGTCACAAATAATATACTAAATCCAATAATTTTGTCTAAGGCAAGTCTTTTGTCATATTTCGTGAAAGAGGAAGAGTAAATTTAGAAGTCATTTCCAATAGAATGGATGATCTAAGGCAACTTGTCTAAGACAAGAGAGACAAAAAAAATCCCTAGAAGTAAAACCAAAAGAAAGGGATATGAATAATCACCTTTGAGCTACCTTCAATGGTCAAAATAAAAACCAAATTCAAACTTGGAGATAAACCCATATTGGAGTGAGTTTAAGAAATCCTAACTCAAAAGACTTCCACAAATCACAATTGAAATATAAAATGAAAATCTCACGAAATAGATAAATTACACCCAACTCCCGGGAATCTTTAATATGTTATAAATAAGTTCCCACTTTAATTTATTTAAAAGATGTCTCTACTTCCACATCCTACTCATAAATCCGCAACTCAAGTTATCAGGGTCTTTTCATTGCTACTATCTTCAAGCTCTCTATTGTCAAATAAAAACAAACTCGTTGCTAGAAAAAAAAAAAAAAAATTGATACCATAGCTGAGCACGAGAACAAGATCACTGTCAATCACTGTAGGTATACGATGAGCAATAGTGCAGACAGTGCAATCTCTGAATTCTGTTCGAATGATCTTTTGAATCAAGTTGTCAGTGGCAGTGTCAACCGAGGCTGTTGCCTCATCAAGAACTAATATCCGAGCTTGTTTTAGTAAGGCACGACCAAGGGAAAGAAGCTGACGCTGTCCAACACTCCAATTGTCACCATTTTCTAACACTGCAAATTGTGCAGAGAGAGGATTAGTTCGGAGAGAAGTATTTGCGCTTAATAAATCCCTTTCAATGTTGAGCAAAGCATTATGAGTTAACCTGGAGTATCAAGCTTTTCGTCCTTCTGGCGAATTGTCTCTCCAAGCTGGCATTTATCTAATGCCTGAAACATACACAAAGACAATATAGAAAGGTGTTTTTTTTAACACAACTAAAAATGAAAAAGGACCATTTTTTACCTGCCAGACTTCTAAATCGGAATGTTCTTCCAGGGGATCCAGGTTGCCTCTAATGGTACCCTCAAACAAGGTCGGTTCCTGAGGAATAATACTAAGACGACCACGCAAATCATGAAGACCAATTTTTGAGATATCAATGTCATCTATAATGATCCTCCCTCCAGCAGGTTCAATGAGGCGAAATAGAGCCTGAATTAAAGTAGATTTTCCACTCCCAGTCCTGCCTACTATTCCTATCTTTTTGCCACCAGGAAAAGAACAAGTTACACCATGAAGGACAACAGGAAGGCTTTCCTTGTACCGTACCTGTCCAGACATAAGTACATTGTCATGGAGAAAGAAAACCATCACAGAACAAATCTCCATAATTTTAGGGAATTAAACGTATCAATTCTATCATTCAAAACACATGAAAACTTTCACAATAAGCACACACTAAAAACAGGAACACAAGTATCACCTTCAGATCAATCAAGTCAATATTTCCAGTTTCTGGCCATGTAGGAGGGGGCCGACAATCATCTATTATAGGAGCAGCTTCACTAGGTATCCCACAATACTGATGAATCCTCTCTATAGATATAATTTTATTTTCAAGTTTACAAAAACTTAATATCCATCTGGATAATCGTGCATTCATGTTAAGACCATATGTAACAGCAAGACCAGCCATGCCTGTAAGGAAACAATAAGAAAATCCATTAATCCAATAGATACATACAAATTGCTGATCCAAAATATCAGGAAAATCGAGGATATCAATTCAATGAAAATAAAGTAAAAGACATCTTGGATAAGACAAGCAAAACTGTTGCCTAACATGCATAATCATTCTAATGTCTACCATGTTCTAGGACTTTGAAGTCGCTGCTTAGCTACACCATGGATCTTCTAAATGATAGAATTCTATGTAAAGGATCTTCTCAATGATAGAATTTATGTAAAAAAAAATCAATACCGAAAGGGTCCATGAATCACTAACTTCTTGCCCTTGTAACAATAGTATGCTTGCACACAAGTATGAAACCACTTTGATTGATATAAAATTAACATAATGGATAAACAAGTGCTTACTGGGATCAATAGTTCCATGTGGAAAGCTCACAAGCAGTCCCATACAAAAAGCAAAAACAAATGTTGATAACAATTCCATTCGCAGGCAAAGCCATTCAATCGCCGCGAGACTATAGAAATAAGGCCGGCCAAAACAATCAAGAAGATACAAATTCCGTTTCATAAATCTCTTCTCCTGACAAAACCCTCTAATTGTAGCAGCTCCAGCAATTGACTCCCCAAAAAGATGGATGATTGGGGATTTCTGTATGCTGACAAGCCGTACAAGCTCTCTTGAAGAAGCCATGTAGTACTTCTGCAACTCATGGAAGAACTTTTGTTTAACGTTTGTCATTAAAATGGATAAAAATGATTTTAAACCAACATTTGATACAACTGTTTAAAAAAAAAAAAATTGGTAACCGCGTTTACATCATCTTTGGCTTGCTTCTATATAGAAGCTAAAATGGAGAGTTCATTTTTTCATCCAGAAAAAGTATACCTGCATCCATAAACAGGCAATAGCCATTGGAATAACAAGGAGTAAGACTTGCCAAGTGACTTTGGTCATCACACCCACTATGCCCAAAAGCTGAATAGTTGTTGCTGCAAACCCCCCAAGTCTAAAGGGAATGTCCAGGTCCACAACACTCTGATCGACAGAAACCTGATTAATACCATACAACAAACATAATCAAATGGCAGAAAAAACAAGAATGCATCAAATGCATGTAGTAGAATATTGATGTGCTCAAATGTGGCTGCCAAGAAATTACTCTATTCAAGATCCGTCCAGAAGGAGTGGAGTCAAAAAAAGACATGGGTGCCTTAAAGATAGTTCGCAACATCTTGACAAACAACTTCTGTGCAGCAGCCAGGCCAAAGGTTGCCACAAGAACAGCTCTGATGAAAACAAAACATGAGCTTCCAAAAGCAAGAGCCATATACACAACAAGAAGTACGGTACTATTTGCCCTTGCAATGCTGCCTTCAGTTTGTGGATTTGCCCAAGCCATCCACCAGCTGCTAGCTATTTGCAGAATTTGAAATGATGATTGTGCAAGAACTATTAGAGGTATGAGTAACCCCTTATAAGCAGCAGCCATGTAAGACAAATAAACTTTAAAGCTAACTCTTCCTCTCTCACGTTCCTCTTCTTGCACCAGTTGTTTTCTCCTTGAGCGTTTTCCTTTCTTTTTCTCCTTAATGGCTTTCTTCTCAGCTGAGTACTTATTTTCAATCATTTCCTTGGATAAGTTGTCCACAATACTTGGTGTTGGCTCAATCCTTTTACCTATCACATTGTTATCATCTTCTGGATCTTCTGATGAACACTCAAGGATATCCATGGCTTCAATTGCCTCATGGTGAGCTGAAACCAAAGCCCTGAAGTCCGTTCCAGCTTGGAGGAGATCTTCATACTTACCTGACTGTATGATGCGGCCATCTTTAAGAACCTGCAATATATAAACAATTTTCATAATGGTGGAGCCTAAACAAGATCATTGATATTTACCAAACCCATAAACAACTCACTCTTGGTTGCCTCTTTCATTTCAATGGAGGCTAAAACAATTCAAAGATCTTTTCCAAAGAAAAGCCCATTATTAAATTAGTTTCCTGGTGATATTCAAAAGAAAACATAAATCACATGCACAAATCTTCTTTGATGATTGAGGTAGAGCATAAACAAAAAAACCTGTACATTATACAGCTTCCCAACTCCAGAGCTTCAAGCAAAGACAATAATTTTATTCGAGAATACAAAGGCTACTTCTTACAGATTTTATGCCAAATCAACAGCAGCAAGCAAGCTTTCAGATAAAGTTGCTCACAAAATGTAATAGTTTAACAAAAAGCATAAGAGTACCTTATCATTTGATCAATCCTATAAATGAACCAATAATTTTTGTCTTATCAAAAAAAAAAATTTAAAGAAAAAGTGAACGAGGAGATAAATATCTCATATTGTTACGATAGTTTGTCTTCATAAGTCATACATTACTTGTGCAAACAATAAATAGAAAATGACTGCCTGATCTCCTTTATTACACCCAAAATTAAACTATGCAACTAGGAGGGACAATCCTTAACAAGAAGGCGTATAATTTTTCCATAAAGCAGGTAGAGGTAACTCACCAGTATGAGATCTGCAGCTGGCAAAAACTCAACTTGATGGGTAACAAAGACCACAGTCTTGGCAGCCAAAGCTGTTAATATACATTCCTACATGAATAAGTGCAAAAGTTTCACTTAAAACAGCTCCACCTTATCAAAACTAACACATTTTCCATAATATGTGGAGTTCTAACCTTAAATAAGTCTGAGCCTGTATGGGCATCCACTGCACTAAAAGGATCATCAAGTAAATAAATATCTGCGTCCTGATAAAGTGCCCTAGCAAGCTGAACTCTTTGCTTCTGGCCACCACTGAGATTTATACCTCTATCTCCTATAATAGTTTGGTCTCCATGAGAGAAGAGTTCTAAATCCTTCTTGAGTGAGCATGCATGTAGAACATTTTTATACTTCACTTTATCCATCGGGCTGCCAAAAAGAATGTTTTCCTCAATGTTGCCCGATTGAATCCAGGCGGATTGTGACACATAAGCTGCAGAACCACTAATTCTAACCTAATAATTTACCACAAACAAAGCAAATTTAAGAAACCCAGGACAAACAATCATAATAAATTATTCCGAAGGAAAAACAATAATAACTGAACTTTCCATTAATAACTTACTTCACCGGAAAGTTTTGGAATTTCGCCAAGAATGCAGGATAGAAAACTTGACTTTCCCGATCCCACAACACCACACACAGCAACACGCATTCCTCTCTCCACTTTCAACTGAATTCCTGACAGCGTAGGCGGCTGGGAAGAGGGATCCCAGCAAAATTCTCCATCCTTAATTTCTATGTCAGTATTTGTAAACCCACGAGGAAGAATGATAGTTGCATCCTCCGGAAGTTCTTCCTCTTGTAAAAAGGTTGATATGCGGTCCAACGAAACCTTTGTTTGGGCCATCATGGATACAAGGTCGGGGAAATTCCGCAGTGGTTCTTGCAGAATCCGGAAAGTGGCCAATGCAGATAGGACCCCTCCAGCTGTGAGCTGGCCACCCAGCAATATGGAAGTTGCAAAAGTGACAACCGCAACAAAAATTGGAGACGTCCAAAATATAAATGTGATCAGTGCCTGAGAGTACAATGCTTTTTGAAGCCATTTGAACTCAACATTTCTCATCTCCTCCAACATAAGCCGGTACCTATCTTCCCAAGCCTGTAACTTGAGAATCCTCATATTTCTCAAGCACTCTGAGGTTTTCCTCATCCGGTCATCCTTAGCAGTCATAAGCTTGTCCTGATAATCCTCTTGCTTTCGAGCAAAAGGAACAGTGATAAGGATGGACACTATGGTCGCAACCAAGGTGGCAACCGAGGCAATCCCCACATTCTTGTAGAGAATTCCCAAAGCAAGAATGATTTGCAGTGGCAACATCCATATATCATGAAGATACCACGAATAATCACCCACTCTCTGCACATCAACTGCCATATAATTAACAATTTCCCCACTAGTATGGCTCTGTCTGGCCGTGCTGGACAGCCTAAGCCCCTTCCTGTACACCATAGCAGTCAAGGCTGCCCTCACATGCATACCCAAGATATCAACGCCCAAGTACCACTGCCTAGAAGTCACAGTCTCAATCAACTTAGCACCAAAGAAGACCGATGCCAAGATGTACCCCTCATGACGAAATGCAACCTTCCCGCTCAAATAATCTACAAAGTAACTAATCAAAAAAGGACCTACGTAAGAAACGAGAGTGTTCAGCCCAGCAAACACAGCATTCCACGCCGCCTCCTTCCAAAACGACCTGAAAATGGCCAAGGCCAGGGAAGGCTGCTTAGACGGGTTCTCCGCCTTCAACCTCTCCCAGTTCGGGTTCACCACCTTGAAACAAGTCTTGGATCGATCCTTGGGCGCGAGGAGAGGGATGTCCTTGAGCTCCAGAGGCCTTTTGGAACCCATACCCAGCAACGGGTTCAACCATGACAACGTCGCCAGACCCAAAACTCCGGCATTGCTGTAAGGCGTCACCTTGAGGCAACCAGGCTCTTCTTCCAGCAATGGCTGCAGAAGGTCGCCGGCATCGGACACCTCAATCCCGGTAACCCCACGGATCCCAGAGAAGCAGAGCAGCACCAGAGCTGGGAGCGAAGCTACATTGGCCACCGCGCGGGAGCCAATGCCGGACGAACCCCGAATCAGCTCTCGCGTATCGTAGAACAAGGTTCCGACGCAGAGCACGAACGACACACACCACCACGCCCTGATCAATAAAGGGTACCGGCCGCGGGCCTTGAGCTTGCAGCGCAGCACGGAGCAGCACAACACCAGCCACGCCAGACACTGCGCCGCCGGAAGCACCACGCAAAGCCACCGCCTTTCCGCCGCTTCGAAACCTAGCGCCGCCGCCTGCACGACCAGCGCGTAGAAGCAGCAGAGCAGCGAGACCCGGTACGCGTTCCCGACCGCCACGTCGCGGCTGGAAGGGCCGGGGCGTTCGCCATCGTCACCGCCGCCGCCGCCGCCGACGTTCTTCGCCGCCGACGCGCGGCGGAGGCAGCCGGAGAAGCAGCGGGCGGAGAGGGAGAAGGCGTAGAGGAGTAGGAGGAGCGAGTGGGCGAGGACGGCGACTCGCTCCACCAGCGGCAGTTCGCCGAACGCGGCCACGAAGGCTCCCCACCGATTGTCGGCCGCCGTCATTGCGCTCGGCGATGGAATCGTCGGCGGCCGGCGGGCAAGCAAGTACAACCGACGGCGAGAGAACGGCGACGACGGTCATTTACACCATCTGGGCCACGGTGAGGAGGACGACACGACGCACCGATCACCCGTCTTATACCAACGCAAAGCGATCGAACCACTCCAATAAAAATTATAAAAATCCAATCTTTGTCGCACCGGTAAGTGCGCCGGCGGCAGATTGCAGAAACCCAGAAAAAACCCGGGACAGAGATTGAGATAGGCGGGGCGGGAGGGGAGAGGAGGTTTTTGATTTCTCCTTGTCTTCTCCCTCTGATCGCCTTCCTCCCTCTTTTTCTATTGTTGTTGTTGGGGTGCTCTCCCTCTTGGAGAGCTCCCCCTCTTATGGTTGCTGATATGGGGGGATATGATATTACGGTGTATATTCTCACCAGCTTTGGTTTCTCCTCAACCTCAAATCAGAGCCTCGTCTACACCTTTTTCATCTTACAAAGTTGGAGTAGATTAATGAATAATCGATATTTGAGTGGGGCTTTCTTAACTTTTATAGACTAAAAGGAACTTTAATGGTTTAGCCCATCAGATGTCATTATTATTCTCGGGTGGGTTTATTTATACAGAGGCGCTATATAATGTGTATATATATATATGAAACAAATGTATGTGATGGGTAATTAATTAGAAGGCTAGCTCTAACTTGCACATCGATAGTCGATAACGTTGTGCTTTGTTGATTTAGAAGGTGAAAAGGAGTGCTGACCAAGTGCTTGTTTTCAAACATGACATGTGGTGGTGGTAAAATATGAGTAGGATCCATGCAAAGGTGGATGTGAGTCACGATCAGAGCCGCCCACCTGTTGCTCTGTTTTGAAAGCTTTGGGCATTGATGAGCTGTTTCGGTTGATTATTTGATTATTACTTTGATTTTGATTGGGGTTTGCTCCGACCTAAACCTTCTGAGTGTACCACCAATCTTTGCCTTTGAATTGAACTTGTGAATTAGGGAGATGTGAGTTAGGAACGTGCACCACGAACGTATATATATATATATATATATATATATATATAC
>JAVDBV010000955.1:0-14640 GCA_032619315.1 Piper longum
TATTATTTACTCGTGTCTAGCCGCATACTTATATATGATTAGTGTATTATTTATTTTAGTGTATTTATTATTTATCTATTTATCCATGAGTTTATTTATTATTTATTTATTAGCTATTTGTCCTTATTATGTCTCAAATTGCGTGTCGAGTGTTTATTTTTTATTTGTTTGATGTTATTGTCGATGTGAACACACACCATGATCTTACATCATATAGAGTTATCAGTCTTTTGTTTAGTAGTTGGTTCTGATGTAGGTTCCAGAGTCAGAGCTCGCTCTAGATGTGCTGATATATTTAGAGCTTGGACCACTAGTCTATTAGGACTCTTCTCAGATTTATCGCTTTACTCTATTGTGGATTTGACTTCCAGATCGTTGGACGTGTTAAGTGATTGTTTTATCGGACCCTCATAGCATGGGCCATTAATATGTATTTTACTTCCGTGATTAAAAACCCTCGGGTATGAGATTGCTCATACTGTTTTCAAACATAGCTCTACCTCATGTTGCCTTCAGGCCTACTTATATGATAACCTTCCCAACCCTGTATATAGTTTTTATCAAGTTTTCAGTAAGCTGAGAGTTGGTGAATTTAGCCTTGCGTCTACCATGAGCGGGTACGTATGCACGTTGCAGCAGGCTTCGAATTAGTGAGAGGGCTGTTCCATTCCTGAGGGATCCTGACATGTCTACATTTTGAGCTTCCTCACACCTGAAGAGGCTTGGAGTGGATAGGTACTTTTGTGTACACATGTCTAGACCCTTGGTATTAGGGGTACTGAAGGTCAATGCTTGAGAGTACTCGACCCTTGTGCTTTGGGACAGGAGTTATATGGAGGTATGGTGAGGGCTTAGGATGTTTGTTTTTTTGCAAGAGTGGGACCAATTATTGCCGAGAGTGGTACAACACTAGTTCAGTTTGGGATGCTATTGAATCTGCAACTGATGGCATCTCAATAGATGTCATTTGAGTGTTCTCACGAAAATTATATGTGGTTTTCCTTCCTCGTTGAATAAGATTCCCTTTACCAATTTGTACTAGTTATTTTTTAGACCAGTGACACCCTTTGCTGACATTTTTCTTATTATATATATAGGTTTTGTGCTCCTATGTCTTGGGTTAGCTTTGGTGAAAACATAGATAAATGCTAAACACACTTGAGCTCAGCACGCCGTTGTTTCATATTGCTATTTTGCCTGTATTTAAAGCATGTTCATGCATTTAATTAATGTATCATTATGTGTTTTCCTTTTTCGAGATGCCAAGAAGGTTGTTTTGATCCGTTTTTTGTTCAAGTCTTCAAGATTAATTGATTTATACATGACTCGACTTAATCGCAATAGTTTTGATCTAGTTCTTAGGTGAACAAGAATCAAGGTGTTACACACTTAATTATGCCATATGAGAATACTAACCTTAATGCACAAGCAAGTTGTGAGAGACAATTCAAACTTGAGATTTTGAAGCAACATGAGATATCTTAATGATGTACAACCTTATACTTTATTGCCTTGAACTTTATACTTTATTAAAATCAAATTCAATAAAATCGTACTTGTTTTCCACCAAATCCTATGTTTCACCAGATCCTTATAATTTTTACCAAATCCTTAATTTCCTTAAGACACTCTTTGAGAATAATAACCTTTTAGATAGACATGTCACCCCTAATGGTTTCTAGAATCCTATGTTTCATATGATTATAAGACATGTAATTTGAACTTTCAACTTCTCAAAGTCTTGTTTTTCTTAAAAGGAACTTTAATCCAAAAGAGTTGTAGGTTGTTCAATCCTTAGAGCATTGTTTAGAACTATATTACTGAAAACCTTAGAATTAATCTTCTTTAGTATAAGAACTAAGTTGATGTTGGCAAATATGAGAAGCAAAAATATTAGAACAAAACAAACATGATTACTAATTTAAATAATATGAGGGCCCTTGAGAAGATACCTGACACAACAATAATATTAAGTATTTGGACAACAATATTAACTTGTAAGTGGTACTTCAATGCAGTAATGAAATAATGACAATAAGTCATGTCAAACAATAAGCCTTCCTTTGGGCTAACTAATTGTTCACGTGGATATACCGAATAATTGTTATATATTTATTACCACATGTGTGTATATTATTATGCCAAATGTTGATACATTTCTTTGGGCCGGGTATTATCTGCATGAATTGCATACCCAAAGTCTTGATGTTTAAAAATAAATGATCTGTACACACGAGTGCTTTCTTTGGTAGGATATTGCTTCAATCAGTATATTTCAAAATATTAGACAACCAGAAAAGTTATACAACCATTATTTGAATTCAATAATCCAAAAGTAAAGAATTTAGTTTTTTCGAGACAACTGCATAATGTCCAAAATTTTGGATATAATTGTAGTAGAGCAACTCAAGAACAAATCAATCTTCAACAACCAAATACTATGACCACTGAATTCTTGGTTCCCTTCATAATGGCATATCCTCCTCATACACTTAGACAAAAGCCTAAAGCGCAAAACAAAACCATATGACCATAGTGATCTAGTTTCACAGATGCCATAATCCAAAACTTTAGTTCTCAATGATCCAACATAAAGAGGCTCGATACTCCTTGTTAGAACACTTGACTTAATAAATATTCTAAGATAGTTCTTCATGTTAAATCATCAACTTAAATAAAATTAGATGCAGAAGCATACCTTAATTTGTATGAAGAAATCCATGCAATATGTATTATGGTCTCATGGGTCTTGTTCTTCCAAGTTATGTACAATCTTCTTTCATTACCCATGATAAGATGCTGAAAAAGAAACCAATCATCCAACTTGAGGACCATGATTGTTTATATCGACATAATTATGACACTAATTCTTCTCTTAACTCTAATTTAGCCCATCAATAAATGAGAAATAAGTGCTTACATGTCTACACATATTGTAACTCATGCTCATAATAAATACTCTAAACCCCAATAACGTTAACTTTATTCAACCAATGTTAAATAAAGTTAATCTTTAATGACAACACACAATAAACAATTATCAATATATACGCACATGTATATAAATCCAACTAGTAGGGCGTATATAATGTTGCTACAAAGACCAAATAATTTTTGGCTCAGAAAGGAAATGCGAAATAATTTTGAATGAGATTCTCATAGTACAACTTGTCCCATTGAGGAGGATTGAAAGAAGAAGTTTTTTTATTAGAGTAAGGATAATTTTAGGGATGATGATTATGAGAGTGATTTTTTTTTTTTTATATTTATATATAAATAAAACTCCCTACATGATACCTCTGCTTTGAAAGAGATAGAAATTAAGGTTTTTCAGAGAGCTTGTTGACTTTTGTTGGTGGTCTTGAAATTATCTGATATGAAATATGAAAGAAGTGTAAAATTTGAAGATAAAAACTTTCTTTATATTCGGATATCCAAAAATTTAATAAAAAAAAATCTTATTTTCGATCAAAGTAATTTTATGTAAAAATTTTACAAAATAATCTTTTCTTGTGAAAAATAAATGAAATTAAGAGAAATTTTGAGATACACACATAAGAATAAATATTTCATTCTCATCTTATTTTCTTAATATCCAAACATGTAGAGAAATCTTTAAAATTTTCTTGTCATGTCATTTTATTGCATTTCTATTTTTGATAATTTTTTTTCATTTACAATATTTTCATGACAACCAATGGATCTCAACGGGTGTGTTATATTTCTTTTCCATTTTGGGGAAGACTTCAATGTTGGAGCACAAAAAAAAAAAAAAAAAAAGAAAATCGAGGAAGCGAAGGCAATGCTTCACACTAAAACTCACTCCCTTGCTCTTTCAACGTACAGAAAAATATTAGAGTCTTCTCGTTTTCCTCTTCCATTGAAAATTACTGTATAATTTTTTAATAAAAGATGAGATTTTTTTATTATAAATTAGGCAACATTCGAATCTACCATCTATCAGAGATAAGAAGGAATTTATTATATTTACTCTTAAATTCCTTGGTCTGGTTGTTGTATATTCAGATTGAGTGTTGGGAACAGTGTGGTAATTTTATTTTTAATTTAGCATTTTTTGGACTTTGCCACCACCGAAAAATTCTGTCCCGTCAATATTTTCAAGTTTTTCTTTCCAATTTTTTACTTCCAAGACTTGGGGTGGTTTATCAATTTTTTAGTCTTTATTTTTAACAATCAATTGAGGGCATTCAACGATCGTTTTTATATCTCATATTTATTTTGTTTTCATAATAAAGACTAGCAAAAGAGTCCATCCAACTGATAATTATGAAAACATAATTTTTTTTATGTTGGCATCGTCTACAGCTCATGTTTGAATCTGAAGGCAGTCCTTCCTAGTAATGTTGTGAGTGAGACCTCCAAGTTGTTTAGTGTACTGCTTTGTTGCAAGTTGGCCAGGAGCCTTGTCCAAGTCAAGCCATGGAGGTTGCGTTTGCAATGGTTTCTTCAACATCAAAATGTTCTCAATTGCAAGATTGAATCAGAAAGAAGATAAGGCCAAGTATGGATGTATAGGAACTTGGAGTCCAAACTTAACAAGTGGGTAGTAGTGTACTGCTCCCCTTGAAACAAATAAATTAGTGGGTAGTGAGTAGGTTTCATTGTAGTTTTCTTCAACCATACGATACACACCGTGGACTACACCTTTAATTAAGATGCCATAATCTTGTTTAATTAGTATATGAAAGGTTTACTTTTTTTAATTATCACAGTATAGTAGTGTTCATTTTCTTTTCTTTTCATTTTTTAAAAAACAAAGATGGGGCAATTCATTCACATTGTGAGATTCCTCAATTAGTGTAATATTTAATATTTTTTTGGGGTATGATGATTAGGTATATTAGAGAGGACGCGCTTATAAATTTTTAACTTGAATAAAACATTTTAAAGAGATAATTTAAACTCATAACCAATTTGCATGTGAGTTGGGTGATAACAAATGGAATCAAAACTAACTTGGGTCTTTATTAGATGGTAAACAAAAAACATTAAGGGTTAAATTTCTTACAGATGGGTACATTGTGAGATATTTAAATTAGTTTCACATTCAATATTTATCAGTAACATCTAACATATTAGAAAAGATATGCTTATAAATCTGTAATTTGTATTAACAATTTTGAGGAGATGAAATAGCATGTTAATTTGCACTTGTGTTATTGGATTAACACACCCGATCTTCTAAACCCATTATTGAGATGAATAACCATAGTTGATGAACTCCAAACCTAATCTCAACATGTTTGGTGGTTATAAAGTGGATTTGGTCTTCGACTGACTTAGAGTCATTTATATTAATGTTTATAAAATGAAATATGATCAAAGTAAAAAATGGTAAATAATTAGTCCTTAAAACTTCATGAAATCGACAAATATGTAATTGAAATACCTTAATATGCTGATTTGAATAGTAATATGATTATATGAACAACTTCTATAGTTAATACAACTTGAAAAGTGAAGCAAAGTTAATTGTGGAATTTGATAAATATACAACTATTCATAAAGTTAGACTTGAAAGGCCATGCAACTATAATAATTGGTGAAGTCGAGTGGGGAGGTTCTGGAATGAAAATAGAATTCTTAAACTATGATTTAAACCCTAACCTCTCCCCCATTCCACAAGACCTTTCCCATCAAAGTCGTCAAGGATTGCATGAATTAAATTAGCTACGTACGTCAATGTCGGATAAAAATTTAGTTTTATAATGTCGTGTACAAGCTGCAAACTTCTTGATGATTTATCGCGGTAACATTACAGACAAATTTCATTAAACAAAACCAGTTGGCCTTGGCCGGGTCGGCAAAAGAGAATACATGGTAGGCAAATAATATGGACGTGAACGAAGGAAACAATGAAAGTTGGCCTTGGCCGGGTTGATATTACCTGTAAGGAAAGGAATGTATATAATGATACATCAAGAGAGTGACTGATTGGAACGATAATACAACAAATAAGCTGATCCACTTTAGCGTGTATAATAATCATGTGACCTCACAGTTGATATTTTATGATCAGGCCTATGAATTACAATCACATAAAAATAATTGATGTATATTATAACCTCTAATATATACAACGTATCTTTTGCGCGCACTCTCTCTCTCTATATATATATTTATTTATTTAGTTATTTATTTATATATATAATAGTCTTTTATAACTGTAAAATACGGTTGCTAAAGACTTGTTTCCGGTTGCAAATAATATTTGTGACTAGATTTACAACCTAATTTTGCAGTTGTCAGAACATTTGAGGTTGTAAATTTTGCAACCGCTTTGCAACTGCTTAGTGGCTGCAAAGTTTGTGAATGCCGTTGCAATTTTTCCAACTGTGTTTTGAAAACAAAGCGATTACAAATATGATTTTTAATTTTTTTTTTTTTTGCAACTGCATTTTTTATGCAAAGCAGTTACAAATTTTAAAAAAAAATTGCAACCGCTGCAAAATTTAAAAAAAAAAATCCAACCGCCATCTCAATTGAAAAAATTGAGATATCGAAATAATGAAACAGATTGGAGCTGTGCGCTTTCAACTAACATCGCATTGCAGAGAATAATCAACAATAGCTGTTTCTATGAAATGGGGCACTCCAACATATATTTGATGCAGACACCAACCAAAACTGAGAGCAGCAAAGTTTAAGATTTAAAGAGTGATAACATAAGCATCGGATTCTTAACTACACAAGAATCCAATATGACCAGCACACAGTTTGAAAATTTCATTAACCAGTGAAATATCCGGATTCATCAACCAACATGATAGACGCTAAAGCTGATTCACAAAAGTAACCATAATACCCAACAAGTCTAAGATTTTTATTTAAAAAAGACATCACCCATGATCATCATCTTTAATACAACCTGCAAGTGCTACTTACCAGTTGCAAAAGATGGGTTGCATAACGTAAATTGGTCACTAATATTAGAATTTATAATGCAATGGACACGATCCGTTGCAATACGGTTGGAAAATTTTTTATGGTTGCATATCCGTTGCAATAAGGTTAGAAATTTGCAACTGCATAAGTGGTTGCAAATGAGAGGTCGCAAATATTACATGGTTGCAAACCCATTGCAAGTCGTAAATCACTGTTTTTCTACTATATATATATATATATAGGGATTGGATAGCCTGAGCTTGAGGGAAAAAAAATAATTTAGGCCGTCCGATTACCAAAATGGACCAGATTCTTTTTTTAAAAAAATCAAAACACCACCCGTTTCGGCAAGCGATCAGCCAGCAGTCGGATTCGGCTGCCTTCGGTCAGAGTGGGTGTAAAACCCAAGCCGTCTGCCCGAGGGTGTTACTATCAGGTCGGTTGTTACCTAAATCGGGTTTGTAGGGTCCGACCTTTCTTTTTGTAGTTCGTGTATGATATGGTGTATGTGTGCCCAACCTTAGCCTCCTTTGGTGTTTGGTATGCTTGTTTGGATGGCACACACCCGACTTTTTGATTGGATGTTAGGATCGTGTCCCTCATGTGTCTTTTGTATGCTTGTCGTGTATTTGATAACCATTTCAAACCGTTATAACCCCTTTTAGGACTTGCAATGCAATTCCCGTGGTTAGCCTAATCCTGTTAGGGCAAAAACCTTTTTAGGTTTTGGCCAACCTAAACCAAACCTCTTTAGCTAATCTAATTCATACATTTTTACCTATCCTAACCCATACCTCTCTAGGTAACCCAACTCATACCTCTTTATCTAATCCAATTCATACCTCTTTATCTAAACCAACACATACCTCTTTAGTTATGACATCCATACATATGATATTATCAAGTTAACCACCCTTTTTTTTATAAAACTCGTCCCTTCCCCTACCTTTTCACCATTTTTCCTTCCCTCCTCTCCTCCAACAACTTTCTTCTCCTGTCCCTAACCTTCTTCTTCTTCCTTTGAGCTTCAGGCGCCCTTCTCCACCTTTCTAGCCTCGTAAGGTGGTAGGCTTTGAGGTTAGATGTCTCAAAAGACTTCCCCTTGGCCTTCCCTCGTTAGTTTCAGGTTTGTGCTGCCTTTGTTGCTCGTTGATTGATGTATATTACTTGTAGGTTATGTGCTTTTATTTTTTATGAAATTTTTTTCATGTAGATCTCTTGTTAGGAGAATTTTGAGTATGCATTTATCTTATTTGAGCATGAAAATAATAGATATACTTTTTATAAAATGAGTAGGTCATTGATCCGCACTGTTTTGATATAAAAATCATGTCATGGAACTATGATGTTACATTTGCACGTTTCTTATTTTTTTGCACTCATAACATGTATATATACAACTTTTTTATTGGGTGTGTTACCTGACATTCCTTTGAATTCCTTAGAATTTGTATGTATGAGTGTAAAATGTGAAGAAAGGTGGCAACTTTCATTGTTACAATGGCATAATTGTCCATTTCTCCAATTTTCACTCTTTGACCTTGTAGGATATGTTGATGAACAATATATCATTTTGTTCATGGTGATGTTATGAGTTCATAGTAAAATTTTGGCCTAATCTAACCATTAAATAATCATGAACATTACCCTTAAGTACACCTTATGTTTGTTGTGCCATTGTGACCATGAACATGATCTGTGATCATGATATATGTTAAGTCACCAATTTTAAGCTACTAAAATTCGATAAAAGTGTTTAATTTAAATATATTAATTTTTTGAAGGGTTAACAAATCATCTATGAATGTTTTGGAGGTGTTTGCCCAGATAGGGTAAAGATGAAGGGTGGAAACCCTAGTTTTTTTTTCTTTACTTGTAAATTACGTTAAAATATATTCATGACGTTGGATTAGAGTGAAACTTGGTACAAACCGTAAAATATGTATCAGTCGCATCGTGACAAATTTTTGGACGATTTGGGTAGGTTATAAATTTTCTTTGTGAATTTCCAAGTTGTTAGGGTCAAGATAGCTCCAGAAACTGCCCATCTAAAGACCCAATTTGTAAAATCCTCTTAGGCCCCTTTACAATGTAAATTAGTCTGAGATATTACTTGGATCAAGCTCCATGTGTTAGATACAAGGTCCACTGACCCAAGCCCATTTGGAGTCCTCTAACCTATGAATGAACCGTTACAAAATTGGTGTGTGGCGTAGGAACACTATTCTAGCACCTTCGGGTCAAGCTTAATGGGCCTTGTTCCCCTTGATTGGCCCATGGACCAGCAATGGTAGAATTTACCTATAAACCTTAGAATGTTATGACGCACCCATCCAAATTTCATTCGATTTTGACATTGTTAGGCCCATCCAAAAAATTATCTGTTGTGGCCATTTTGTAGATTTACTCAATTCTGGGGTTTTAATCAAATGAGTTCACGATATGATTTTTCGGATGGGCTTAACAATGTCCAAATGAGCTTAAATTTAGATATGTAGGCCATGAAAATCTAAGGTTAATAGGTAAAATTTTCCATGGCTGGTACATAGACTAATCAAGGGAAACAAGGCCCATTAAGATTGGCCCTAAGGTGCTGGTATAATGTTCCTGGGTCGCACACCAATTTTATAACGGTTCGCTCATAGGCTAGACGACTCCAAATGGACTTGGTTCAATGGGCCTAATTACCTAACACACGGAGCTTGATCCGAGTAAGATTTCAGCCAAATTTGTTTCTTCAATGGGCTTATGTGTATTGAACAAATTAGGTCACTCGATGGGCTGGTTCTGGTGCTCTATGGACCCTTACAATTCGGAAATTCATAAATAAAATTGGGAACCTACTGAAATGGCCCAAAAATTGGTTACATTGCTACTGAGACATAGATTAATGTGTGTAGCAAGTTTCACTCAAATCCAAAGCTATTAATCTATTTTAAGTTAATTTATAACTAGAGTGAAAAAAACTAGGGTTTTTACCCCGCTTCTTTATGCTATCGTAAATACCTCAAAATAAACTTAGATGCTTTTTTACCCATTCAAAAAATTTTCTTTCATGTAGACACTTATGAAACATCATATATTTTTTCCATATTTTATTAGCTTAAATTTAGTGGCTTATAAATAACACAATCAGAGATCATGCTCACAGTCACAATTAACACAACATAACTTGCCCCACTTAAGGGGTTACACACGCAGAAACACGCCGCAACATATAATATACAACATACAATAACACTCAACCAAAAACACGAAAGGGTGCTCATACCTCAAGTCGTCATCCTCTAGAGGGAAGAGTATGGGGAAACGCTGTTGCATCTTATCCTCATGCTTCAAAGTGACCTCCTCAACACCCTGTCGTGACCAAAGTACCTTCACCAAAGGCACTTCTTTCCTCCAGAGAGTCTTCACAGACATGTCCAGAATCCACGTAGACTCCTCCTTGTTGGACAAGTCACGTCAAACGTCGAGCTCCTCATACTGTAGATACATGGAACACCGAGTGCACTGCTGATAGATTGGGCTGGAGTGCAAGCTCATAGGCAACCTCTCCAACACGTCTCAACACCTAGAACGGGCCAATATACCTTAGACTCAATGTGCCTTGCCTCCCAAAATGCACGCCTCCTTTAGTTGGCGAGACTTTTATGAAAATGAGATTCTCATGGGTGAAATTGTCGTCCCTACACTTCTGATCTGTATAAGCTCTCTGTTATCCTGAGCTACCAAAAGCCTCTAGCCAACACGATGGTGATCTGCAGGGCCCTATTATCAATGTCTCACCACCCTCTAGCCAACACGATGGTGATCTGCAGGGCCTACCATACAATGCCTTGAAGGGTGCCATCCCATTGTTGGTCTAGTAGTTGTCATTATATGCAAACTCCACCAAGGGAAGGCTCTCCTCCCATGATCCAGCAAAGTCCATCACACCCAACCAAAGTCAGTTCATGGATGATAGGCTGTACTAAACTTGGTCTCTGTCCCAAGTTCTTGCTCGAAAGATCTCTAGAAGGAAGAGGTGAATGTCGGGTACCTATCTAATACATTCTCCCTAGGAACTCAGTGGAGTCTGACAATCTGGTCTCAGTATAATTTGACCAACATTGACACGTGATAGGTCATAAGAATTGGTATAAAGTGCACTGATTTTGTCAACCTATCAATGATAACCCTTATTTCATCCATTTGTCACCCCGCAGACTTGTGACAAAGTCACACGTGATGCAATCTCACTTCCACTTTGGAAGTGGTAATGACTGCACAAAATTGCATGGTCTGTGGTTCTTGATCTTTCCTTGTTGACAGACAAGACGTCATGATACAGTGTCAAGGATGTCCTTCTTCAGCCCTGACCACCAATAAGATCGACACAACATTGTGATACATCTTCACAGAGCCCAGGTGCACAATGAATGTTGAGTGAAGGGCCTCGTGAAGAATGTCCTCATGTAATTTGAGAAACTCTACAACATTTGGCACATATAACTCTCCTCTCATCTGGTACAAACCATCTGCCACACTAACCAACATGGACTGAGTCCTTGAAGGAACCATTGCTCTGGCAACTGATCAACTACCTATGCCTGTCTAATACAGTCTATCATAGTTGAACAAATCATTAGCCTTACTAACTGTAAAACCCACAATTCGAGTCAGGGTTTTATATTCAGAACCGGTTAGTTCGACTACTATTTTGAGTCGAGTATGTTTCAGAACACGTGTACTGAGTCGACACTGGTCGCGTGTATGAGCTATGAGGGGTCATGTATACCCAAGAATATGATGATAACGTCATGAATAATGCACAAAATAATGAGTTATTAGAATATATGAAAGTATGCAGCATATATATATTTTTCTTATGCAGTTTAGTCGTAGAAATAGTTTTAGGTCGAATATCGCGTTAAGATGTGTTACGAGAAGTTTGGGTAGGTTATTAGTTATAGAGTATGTTATTTAGATGTTGTGATGCTTTTTTTCTGGGATTTTTCCAGACTTTTTTGGATTCTTTTTCAAATTTATTACGAGTTAGTAATTATTTTGACTCAAGTCATAGTCGTGTCAAGTTTTATTTACAAGTATACCACCAGTTATTTTTCACCCCTCGACACTTCTCCTCCACTCCAAAACCCTAGCCACCTCCCCACTTTGGTGGTCGCTGCTGCCATTGCTGGCCCCGCCTTGCCGCCAATCATCGGCGTCCAGCACCGTCGTGTCTTCGCAATGCCGCCCCGACCAGGCCCAGACACAGTCCGGCCTCCACGACACGAGAAACCCGCAGTGGTTGAGCAGTGCTTACGTTGCCGATAGCATCGCCGGCGACTATCTCTGCCATGATCAGGTGGTCGCCTTGACGTTGTCGACCCTCCCACAACCTTCCCCGACTGGAGCGGAGCCCATCGCCGCCTAGGCTGGCTAGATCCAGCCACCCACCACCAATGGCTCTATTTTTGCTATTTTTTGGCGAGCTGCCACCTTTGTCAGCCACGTCAATGCTGTAGACACGCCGGGCTCACTGAGCCAGTTCCATCAATACCCTATACCACCACTATCCGGCTAGTAAACATCACCGGCAATTGCCACCGAAAGGTTGCCGAAAAACCACTAAACGCGCCAGAAAACCGCCGGAACTCACCAGAAAACCGATTTGATGGAATTTGCTAGATCTTCCACCGAGTTCATCCAGTTGAACCCGAAAGAGCTTCGGACGCCGTCGAGCGCTGAATTTGAGGTTTGAGATGCACTCACAACGAAACCTTAATCGTCGCCGATTGTCAACGACGTGAGGTATGATTACCTCCAAGTTTATTATTTAAAATTGATGATTTTTAGCACAACATGCTAGGATTTATTAATTGATGTGATTAAGGCCTAATTACTAATGAGATGATAAGTGACATGGTTTGATGAATTGTGAATGAATGTTAAGTGTTTTAACAAAGTAAATTGAGCTCACCATGACAAGTGACCACGATGTAACTTAGAAAAACACAATAAAATTGATAGGAATAGGGTAAGTTAGAATTATTTTCACATTTATGATTATTTGGCTATTGATGAATGTTTGCATTGTGAGTATGTTGATCGTAATGAGTTTGATGCATCATTCAGTTAGCGGGCGTTAGCTTCTAGATTTGATATGTAGGTACGGAGTAGGAGCTCTCCGGCTAGGCACCATGACACGCTTGGAGCTTTTACCAAGTCCGTTTAGGACTCGTCTCTATTTTACGCTCTTTCTATTGCATGTTTGATTTATGACTTGTAGGTCTGGTTAAGTGGCATTTTATTGGATCCAACAAACTCGAGCCATTTAGACGAACAATTTTCTAGATTAATAACCTAGATGAGATCCCTCGAGAATGATTTTGAAAACAAGATCCACCGCAAGTTGCATGCGGGCCTATTTTATAAATCCCTTCCCAGATCTATATATATTTTTACCAGGTTTTCAATGAGACGAAAGATGGAAAAATCAACTTCTCATACCATGAGCGGATGCCATGACAGTCAAAGCGGGCTCTGGATTAGTGAGTAGACTGTTCCATTCCTGAGGGATCTTGATAACTCCGCGTTTGAGTTCCTCACACCCAGAGAACATGGAGGTTTATAGGTACTATTTACTATAGTGCATGTCATGATTTGGGGTTCAAAGGGTACTGAAGGTGATTGCCTGATAATACTAGGCCTTCGTGCTGAAGGCTAGGAGAAATATGGAGGTAAGGAGAGGGCTTACGATTCGAGACTAGAAAATGAAGTATAAAAATGCCGAGTGAGGCAATAGCAGCAACAGATCAGTTAGTTCGGGATGCAACCGGGTCTATAGCCCAGTAGGTCCTCAGTAGGTGCCGTTAAGAGAGTTCAGGAGTATATAACTATTTTCTTTCATATGAGAGTTTTCTCTCGTAGCCAGTTTGATGTTAGTTATATTTTGGACCAGTAATGCTAGTTACTAACGCATTTTTATACTATATATATGTGACGAGTATGAGATGGATGTGCTAGCCTAGACAGAGGAACAATGAGGTCTTTTGCACACACATATGTTTGATGATTGAATGTTTGATATCTCGTTTATGATTTTATTATATTTGAACTAATGTGAGGAAATGAAAAGCATGATGATTTGAGGAAATGATAGGACATGATGACATGATATGAAACATGAGTAGATGACACATATGGGTTCAAACCCAAGCTTCATAATAATTATACATTAGATTATCTTCTATATGAATGCAATTTTTGAGATATGTTTATATGTTTATACGTATCTTATTTTGATAGGGTGGCCCCTAATTACACTTTTAGGAAAGAGTTTGTCAGTTTTAATTTGGAATTTTTATTGATTTTATTGAAATCGTGGTTTGTGTATGAATTGATTGCTTAGTCATCCATGCAGTATCATGTTAGGGTTTTATGCATTAATCCATGTATGACGAGTCGTATTGTAACACCCCAATTTCGGTTCACTTAAGAACCGAATCAGAAATGTTACGATCGAGTCGAGACATGTTTAATATTATTAGTCAGTGAGACTCGATCCATAAAATAGATCGAAGTAACCCTCTTGGTGTCATGAGAATGGAAAACATTGTCAATTATTTATAAAAACACAACAAATATAAATAAATATAAGAAAGTAAATACTGCGTTGAGCTCAAGTGTGCGTAGCGTTTATCTGTCCTTCCGCCGAAGTCGATACAGGATTTGCGAGACCTACATATATTA
>JAVDBV010000957.1:0-10924 GCA_032619315.1 Piper longum
TTGAGGAAAAACGAAAGCCATTGGATTTTAATCCAAAGGCTCTCACTGGCCTAAGTTGTGGTAGAACCTATGACCTTATGCTATGAAGGATATTTTTATTATTATTTTTTAAAATAATTGAGGTTAGCGATATTTAAAATTACGATATTTTGTAAGAGATATTTTACTACCGGTTATGATAGTTTTTTTATTATTATTATCTCAAAGAAATTTAGGTTAAAAAATTCGAACCCATGACCCTATCTCGAAAATATTTTTATTATATTAAAAAAGAACTTTCTTATATTTTAATTGATTGATTCTTGTATTTTTAATTTTATGTAAGTATCGAGCGTATTATTATTAATAAGCATAAATTAGCGTAGAAGATAAACGGGTATGATCATTTGCCATGTGAGTAAATAAAGGCTGAAGTTGCGGTCCCCGATCATTGGGAGCAGCCATTTATGGCTTGAGGCAAGTGGGCCGAGAAAAGTTTGTCTCATGTTAACCTCAATCGTGGGCCGACGTGTGAATCACACTCTTTTATTGTTCTTTTATTGTTTTTAATGTCTTTATTGTTTGAAGCATTGCTTTCAAATTTGCAAAATTTCTCCATATTTGGGTATCCGGGAGTAGGCAAGCGAGAGTCACTCGCCAAGTGATATTCACGTGTATCGTTGGGATATCAACCGCATATATAACGTGAAAAATAAAAAATAAAAATATTTTTTGTGAAGAAAAATTGTTTTAAATAAGTTGTGCTTGGGTATGTATTTTCCTCCCTATTTTGACTATGTTGTTATTATTTTATTTTATTTTGAATCCTAAGAATTTAGTATTTTCTATTGATTGTTATAATGGTTTGGTTGGCTAGATTGAGAATTTGTATTTAGTTATTATTATAAAATGTTAAATATATTATTATAAATTAGAATTAATTATTTAATGATTTAAATTGATTCTTAAATTGGCATGATTGACTGAACTATTATTTATTATTAGAATAGTAGTATGAAATGTTGAACCCTTATTTTTATAATATTAATAATTTAATAATATTTTAATCTATTTATTAAATATAGGTTTTAATTAGTAAAATGTGGCATACTCCCTATGAGGATTTCTGGAGTATATTCATCATAAAACAAATGTGATTATTATTAAAAAGAATACATGTGAGGGGCATCAACATTCCAAGACAGGACTTAAAACTTATCGTCATTGCCAATATAAGACTAGAGATATGAGCCCACCCAAATTTTCGTTGCCTTATTGATGCTATCAATGTCATAAATAATATTTAAGCTTAAAAATTTGATGAATTGTTACATATTTCACTACTGTGCGATTATGGGTGTAAAATTATTGAAATAATTTTGTCTATACCAAATGTTTATAATTCTATTTTACCTATATCGATTAATTTTTAAATATTTCTGTTATTTCTATGATATTTGTTCGAAATGTCTCTAAAGGGAAGGTTTGAACTATACTGACATTTAAGATGGCAAACTTAAGTTTGAAGAGCTAAGTCTAGTCGAGTTGAATATATTTAACTCAACTTGGCTTGTCAATTAAATGAACCAAGCTAAGCCGAGTTGATAAGATCACAAAGCTTTGTTTGTTTGCTGGCCGGTCTGTAACACCCAGTTCCGCTTGAAAATATCACCGATGACTGAAGTGTTTGCTAATCTACTCGATTCGGTTAAGCCAACCCCGGATCTGCCCTCGGCATCTTAAGACGTAGATGCAACATGCAAAAGATGGATAAGATGCTTGAGTTCTAACATTGTCCTACATATATGTCATAATATGCAAACAAGTACACGAAGAAAACAAACAAACAAAAAGTTCAAAAGATGTATCAAATTTTGAAAACAAAACAGACAGTCTCCCTTAAAAGTACAATAGGGACCACCCTGTCAACGATAAAAAAAAATATTTTTATAGTAATAAAAATAAAAAACTTAATCCATAAAAGTATAATAAATATTTATATTGTTGTAATTTAAAAACATGACATTTTTATTTGATTTTCATTCTAGTCTCGTATCTCAGGGTAAACGTTCATATCATTTCACAGAGTAATTTAAAACAATCTCATCATTCACACAACTTAGTAGCTCACCCTCTTAGTTGTTCATTCTCACTTTACATTTTCATTTACATGCTTAGTATTTATAGAATATCATTGAAATTTATCATCTACATAGTTCAATACATCATTAATCATTCACCAATCACAGGCGGCAGGTACATGTGTTCGCGATTTCATTGCTGCTCCTCCATAGTTTTGATAATACTTAGTCCTTGAGATTTTTACCTACATATATAATATCAAACTGGCACAGGAGAGCTAACCCTCCTGTTGAATAAAAAAAAACCTCATAATACTTCCTCAAGAACTCTCACAAGGGCACTAATGGGTGTTGAGTTTATCTCATATCGGTCGTAGATATTGTTGGTGACCTGTATATAGCCTAATAGGAAAGCCTTATTCCTTGAGCTAGCTTTTGGATTAATAGAGAACGGTGACACCTATTGCGAGTTTTCTTTGGTTGTTTAAAGTCCCTTTTGGGGGCCGTAGGGCCCAACAGTGGTATTAGAGCCAAGTTCAAGTTGGGTTTGCCTACGTCGATTGTGAATGTCTCCTTCATGGGTTCCACCTGATGATTTAAGGGGAGTTTTCCAGGTGATGAAAAGTGGGTGTCGTTTGATGAAAAGTGTGAGATTGCCAGACGATGATTGTTTTCGGTCATACCAGATGTGTGAAGGGAAATTGTTGTGAAGGGGAATTGTTGGGTTTATCCCACATCGGTCGTAGATATTGTTTGTGACTTGTATATAGGCTAATGGGAAAGCCTTATTCTTTCAGCTAGTTTTTTGATTAAGAGAGTCCCGTGACACCTATTGCGAGTTTTCTTTGGTTGTTTAAAGTTCCTTTTGGGGGCCCAAAGGGTCCAACAGTGGTGTTAGAGCTTGGGTGGGGGCCAAAAGGGCCCAACAATGGGAGCCGTCACCCTCGGGTCAACATCATCCCCTTTCTATAACATTCTCTTTCTCATACTTGGCCATTTCTCTATCGCTTTTTGTATCAATTTCATTCTCGTTCATCTCAGCCCTTTACATCCACCGTATTACTCCCGACCTTGAGTACCAAGGTCGAGTACTCTCAAACATACGCCTTCACTACCCTTTTTTGCCACAAGTCTAGACATGTGCTACACAGCAATACCCGTAAACCTTCACACTTCTCTGGATTTGAGGAACTCAAAGGTAGAGTTGTCATGATCCCTCGGGAATGAAGTTGTCCATAGCCTGCTTTGATTGGCCAGCACCCTCTCGAGTAGTGCAGTCATCGAATTTCCCTGATCACACATCTCACTAAAAACGTGAAAGGCCTGGGTAAGGAATTTAATATAATAGGCCTAAAGGCAATTTGTGGTGGATCTTATTTTTGAAAACATACTCAAGGGATCTTATCCTCTAGGGTTATTAGTCCAGAAGATCGATCAATTAAATGACCCGAGTTAAGTAGGATCCAATAAAACGCTACTTAACTCGTCATGTAAATGATAAAACAATACACGATAGAGTAGAGTGTAAAACAAGAAACGATTCCTAAACGGACCTAGTAGAAGCTCCAAGCGTATCCACACGCCTAGACGGTGAGCTCCTACTCCATACCTACACATCAAATCTAAAAGCTAAAGTCCACTAACTTAAATGATGCATCAAACTCGTCATGAACGCCATGCTCACAACACAATCATCATCCATCATTGTCAATAATCATTGATATAAAAATAATTCTAACTCACCCTATTCATACCAATTTTATTATATTTTTCTAAGTTACGTTGTAATCAATTAGCATGCTCAAATTTAATTTATTTAATTAAATCACTAATAAATTAATCAAATTGTGTAAATCATCACTTCAACTATAAGGCATTCATCACAACAATTAATCAATCAATTTTAAATAATTAAATCGAATAAAATTCTATACCTAATAGTTAGTCACACGGCGATGGCTTACTCGAGTGAGGATTGTGGGAAGAAGGAAGGAAGAAAAGGAAGAAGAAGTTGATTGAGAAAGATGATGGTGGCTGAATAATTGATGTGTGGAATATATAGATGTAAATGTGAGAAAAACGAACGGTCAGGTGAGACAAATAAACGGTTAGTGAGAAAAACAAACGGTCAATGAGAAAAATAAACGGTCAATGAGAAAAACGAGCGGTCAATGAGAAAAACGAATGATCAATAAGAAAAATGAACGGTCAGTGAGAAAACAAATGGTTGTTTCACAATAAAAAATTTGACTCAACTCCGATTCGAGTAAAAAATAATATTAACTCGTAATAATTATAAAAAACTAGAAAACAAATTTGAAAAAAATATAATCCACATCAATAGCATGCTTTATAACTAATGACCCACCTAAACAATCCGTAATGCATCCTAATACGTTATTCGGCCTAAAAATAATTACCCACTCAAACAACTCGTAATGCATCCTAATACGTTTTCGGCTTAAAAATAATTCTACGATTTAATTAAAATTAAAAAAAAATAGGGCATACTCTCATATATTCTGATAACTCATTCAGTTGTTGTCTTACTGACGTTATTATCATATACTTGGGCACACTTGAATCTCATGGTTCATAAAACAAGATTGTCCTCAAATCACTACGCATGTTTTGAAATTGACCCGACTGAAAATAACAGTCAAATCGACTGGTTCATACTATAAAACCTTAATTCGAATCACGGGTTTAACACCGCCTATCGTGGCCAATTAGATAAAATGAACTTATTTATACTATCCACATATATACAAGACCCAAATGGAATTAAGCTTTCAAAACAATTATTATTTAAAATAAAATTGCAAGCCTTTGCGTGGTACTTTGTTTATATATATAAGGTTCTTTATGTTTCTACCAAAAAAGTGATTATGCCATCTAATTTCTTTATTACATGTCAAGGGCTGTGCTTCACTTTTGATTTGACCGTTCAAAATTAATCCGACGATTGGAAAAGTATGGTTCCCGAAGCTCTGCTTCAGGCTCTCCCTCCCCTTAACCGCCCCGCAGCCTCACCATCATGGTCTGCATTCCCCTCCCCGCTGGTATCGTCGGCTCCACCGACCTCATCTTCCAGACCTCCAATCTCACTTCGACACTGCCGATGACCACACCCACTTCAATGTGCACCGCCGATGAAGCTCGCCTACATCGATGACATGCATCACCTCTAGGGGTGTAAATGAACCAAGTCTGCTCGCGAGCTTTTTACGTTTGTCTTAGCTCGGCTCGGCTCGTCTTGTCTCGCGCTTATTAATTTTGTGCTCGAAAAAATACTCGGCTCGAAATGGATAAGCTTGTTGAACAACGAACAAAGCTTGAACTAAGGAGTGTTCACCTCGGTTTGGCTCAAAACTCGAATTCAATATATTCAAACTCAAAAAAATATTTGGCTCGACTCGGCTCGTAAATATTATTGAGGTTACATTGAACTTATATAATGTTGGAAAGAAAATTTTGATTCTATATAAGTCAAGTACAAACCAAGCACAAACATTCGACTTGAGCTCGGCTCGAAATATAGCGAGCCAAACACGAACCAAACTTAAACTCCATAAATTTTAGATAAGTTCGGCTCGGCTCATTTACATTAAAGCTCGGCTCATTTATATTAAAGCTCGGCTCGACTCATTTTATATTAAGCCAAATTCAAGCACACCCGTGTTAGGCTGGGCTCTCCACCGCCGCCCTCCTCCTCCATCTCAGTTTATTCGTTTTCCGTGTGCTGGAACAACCACCGCCCCTCACAATTGGGGCTCTCGTAGGCGGACGACGGCGGGATGCGCTCATCTTGGACTCCACCATCTTCTATTCCCAGGGCGGCGGCCAGCCCTCCAACACCGGGTCCATTTCCGGTGCCGGCGTTGGATTCAAGTCCTCGTCGATGACATCTGATCGAGGGATGGTGTTGTATGTCGTATACTTTCCCCCTTTTTTGTTTTTGCGTTTCAATTCTGTAGGATTTTTCTCTGTTCGAATTGAGCTCGAGCTAGTTTAATTTATTTTTACTTATATAGGATATACTTTGATTTAATATGATTTTGATTTTGAGAACTAAAAGGTATGTCGATTCCTGATAATGTGACATTCGTATGAAGTTATATATTAACACTTTGTATTACTATTTGAAATTGTTATTGACTCCTGCTTTTGTATGATTTTTTTGTTAAAATCCTAATTTGATGACTGCCTAAAATCTATACGAGGACGGGTTGATTTTGTAAATGTTGATTTTCTTATCTGATCTGGAGTTTCTGATGTTTTCCATTTTATGTTAGTGGGGGAAGAGATTTGAGCGGCAACAAGCGGACAAACAAAGAGGAATCCTTTGATCAAAAGTTTGATAAGGGTAATGAAGCTCTTAGAGTTAGTTGCAAGAATGGATATCCTGTTCGTGTGGTAAGGTTAAGTGTCCAGACCAATCTGTTTTAGTTGTATTTATTTTACTTTGTTGCTTATGATAATATATTTACACTGATCAAAATATGGTGACAGATTACTCTTTCAACTTAGTTACTCCTCCCTTAGCCAATTAAATTGTCGTGCATTTACATTGCATTCTTCATTACTGATTTCCTCCTTGATTGATTGCTGTGACAGCCATACATGTAGAATGAATATGAAAATTTTTATGAGGTGGTTCGTTATTGGTAATGAGGTGGAATGTGAACAATGGTTACAATACTTGAGTACTGTAGTGGAACCAGTTCCAAAATCTGCAGAAAGGGACCTGGGTATATTTTTGGAAAATTATCTGATTTAACTTAGCTTTGTTGTTGACAGTAAAAAAAAGCTCTCATCATAAAGCTACTCTTACACTCATTATTTCCTGCGACATGCCTTGTAAGGAAAGTGAATGTATTGAACCTTTAGGAACAACATATTGCAATAATTTGTTGAAGTAATGTATGTCTATACTCTTCCTTTTTGTTTTGTAAATTTACTTTTCTTCATGAGCAGGTCCCACAAAGAGAAACGTTCTTCATATGCACCTAAGCTGGAATTCGCTATGATGGATTGAAAAATGTTGGCGGAAAGCGGGGGCACAGGTGCATTGCTAATCCTATGCCTTGATCTTTTGTCAAGCATGCATACCTAATGATTGGGAACAGCAGTAGAAAAAGGACGATCAACTCCTTACTCATGTCAAACTAAAGATATGATTAGTTCCTCACTGACTTCAATCTTTTAGAGTCACCAGATTTTCTCAAGCACATTCCTATGAAGTCATATATTAACACTTTGTATTACTATTTGAAATTGTTATTGACTCTTACTTTTGTATGATTTTTTGTTAAAATCCTAATTTGATGAATGAATAAAATCTAATTTCTTCTATTGGTTCCTATTTGTAATTGAGCATATTGCCTTTCAAATGCATCTTGTGCTTCAAAGGTTGACGCGGGACAGCCCTACTCCAGGTTGGTGTGTTTTTCCTCTCCCAATTCGATGACGAGTTCCTTCCCTTTTCCTTGCTTGTTCCCTTGCTTCGGTGGAGCCATGGAGATGATGACTAGCCTGCAAAATAAAGGAGGTTGGGAGGATTCGACTGAAATGGTGGAGGACGGGGCAAGGAAGATACCATTGCTCCCCTATTGATCGCCCTAGAAAGTAGTAAGAAGATCAAAGAAAAAACAAAATCAAAAGTTCTATTTCTCAAGTCATCCTCAATTACAATTCGTCTCTCCCCTTTTATTCTCTGTTTTTAGCCCAACTCTTAGTTTCCCGCCAGTACATTTCATTCAAAACTGACGATTATAACTAAATGCTGACAGTTCGAAGCCAGCAATGCCTTTTTGTACTCCTCTACTCACTATATTCATATCAATTACCTTCCCCTTTACAAGAACCTTATCCCCAAGGTTGTACAGATTACAAATTACAAGGAAGTAGCCGTCATTGGAGGAGTAGAAGGTAAGAAAGTTGTATAGTAATATCAGCTGGCCAATGCGCGATGAAATGCCCTTACACTGTTCCCCACAATTTATTCTCTCGCTAGTATCAATCTGAACTTTTATGCCCTTATTTGTTTCCACCGGCACCTGCAATTTCTGGATCAAACTTGCATTCAAAAAGTTGTGTGAACTCCCCGAATCAAATAGCACCGTTACTTGGTGTCCTCTCACTTTTCCCAACAACCTCATAATGTTAACAGTTGATGCACTAGTTAATGCATTAAAAGAGATTGTCGGAGTCATTGAATCCCCTTCCTGCTCACTGAACTGAAGCTCCTCTCTCCTTTGCTTCAACCGTCTAATTTCATCCACCCTCTCCTTTTCCTTCCTATATTTCATAAGTAGCAGTTGCAACTTATCCCTCAAATCATCCATGTAAAGACCCGAAAAAATAATAATAATAATAATAATAACGTTCGACGCGGTGGGATCGAACATGGGAAAATTTATTTTTTAAAATAATTATCGTTAGTTGGTTAAGTATGATCTACCCGTTTAACCAGTTAAGTGAACCATACTATTTACCCATTTAACCAGTAAGTGAACCATACCGTGTAACTGTTTAAATAGTTAAGTGAATCATGTCAATTACCCAATTACCCGGTTAAAAGTATTACGGTGAAAGGGTGCTTACACGTACCCCAGCCTTCATTTTATATCATTATAAAAAGGAGGAAAAAGGGGGAGACGTCATACTAATTTCTTCTTTCAGATTGGCACCGTCTTCCTCCTTGTTCGGGTAATTTTTCTTCCTTTCTTCTTCTTAATTTCCATGCACGACATATGTTAAATTAACAATAAAAATTGATAAAAGATGAGATTTAAAGTCTTAAATCAATAAGAAACAACTAAATCTCAAATCGATGAGAAAGAAAAGAAGTAAACTAAAATTACAAACTTTAAGTCGCTCATGGCCCACAAGCCGGAAGTTTGAGACAAAGTTGGCGACATGAACAGTGGTGATGACGGTGAGTTAAGAAATCCGGCCGGCCGGGGCAGCGATTGGGTTCCAATTTGGTCGTGAAAGGTCCCTCAAGGGTCGAGGATTCCCGGACGACCATCTGATCGGAGTGGAGGAGCTCGCTGGCGTCAGAATCTACTACGCAATGGCCGACAGCGAAAATGGCCGAATTGATGTAATTAACCGATTCCGGCGTTGCCGTGACCGGAACGTGGCCGGGGGTGGTCATGTAGGAACCATGAAAACACGGCCGAGCTGGTCGGTGGTGGTCGACGGCGGCCGGAGGCGAACAAAGTGCAGTCGCGACCGTGATCAAATTGATAACTTCGGGCAATGATTGTGGCCAAATCACGAAAGCAATGTCCAAACTTCTTGGTCGGGATCTAAGATGGTGCGGAGGTAAGTTGATTCACGGTGGTAGCGTGGCTGGTGGTGGCCGGATGGTGATGAACAGTGCGTTTGAAAATACCTGGTTACAGCTTTGTTTTGGAGAAAGTTGGGGAAGAAAAAGATGGCAGTTTCGTATATATGGATTGACTCGACACCGGTTCGAGTTAAAAAAAATAATATCAACTCGAAATAAATCTTTAAAAATAATTAATTTAATGAGATACGAGTTAAGTGGCTAAAATAATAAATTAATAAATTACTATACTAAATTACATTAATTAATAAAATTACCATAATAATAGACGGTGAATAATTAATCGGCTTGTTCCAAGCAGATAAATTAAATCGAAGGGTTGATAAATTATAATCATATAAAATAGAAAATTTATTAAATTAAATAAATTAAAATAATTGAATGAAGAATATCCTTAAATTAGGATAATACAAATTAGTTAAAGAATATACCAAAAATAGTAATTAAATTCCTAGTTAGAAATTAATAATTATTTTATTAATTATCAAGTGAGAATTATGATTTAGATAATTAACTTAAAATGTGAGGAATGACTTAAAAGAGTATGTCACATGAATAATCAATTATCTAAATAGAATTATAGAAGATAAAATATTTAATATGACATATCATTTAGTTGCATGTAGGTTCATGAAAATAAAATTATACTAATGTATAATTTTATACTTTCACTCAGATCAGGGTTAGCGGATCACACTCGGATAAAATCGTAAGCTAGGTACGTATAATGGGTAGAACATCGTACTTTCCTTGTTGGTTGCCTAGGTCGGTCTGAGCCAAGATTCGACCACCATGCACCGAGTGCAACTGGGGTCAAGGAATTGACTCAGTCCGACACGGGGTTGTATTATGTATGTAAATCGTGTAATGCATCGATATTGTTTTGGAGTAGTGATAACCGCCCCATAAAAAGGCTACGGCCGGGGCGAGTGAGACACAACGATTCCTCCATTGCATTGAAGTGTAGTGATAAGCCTCCCCATAAAAAGGCTACGGTCGGGGTGTGTGAGGCACTCGCACTAGGTTTAGTGATAGCCTCCCTATAAAAAGGCTACGGCCGGGGTGTGTAAGGAACTTACCCTAGAAACTAATAGTGAGAGCTTCCCCACAAACGGGGCGTAGTAATCACCTGGGTCTAGTGACACCCCAATAAAAAGGCTACGACCGGGGTGTGTAAGGCACTTACCATAGAAACTGATAGTGAGAGCTTCCCCACAAATGGGGCGTAGTGATCACCTGGGTCTAGTGATAGCCACCCCAATAAAAAGGATACGGCCGGGGTGTGTAAGGCACTTATCCTAGAAACTGATAATGAGAGCTTCCCCACAAACGGGGCGTAGTAATCACCTGGGTCTAGTGATAGCCTTCCCAATAAAATGGCTACGGCCGGGGTGTGTAAGGCGCTTGCCCTAGAATTGATAGTGAGAGCTCCCCCACAAACGGGCATAGCAATCACCCAGTGATAGCAACCCCACAAAAAGGCTCTGGCTGGGGTACGCGAGGCATT
>JAVDBV010000958.1:0-16008 GCA_032619315.1 Piper longum
GGCCTGTAACATGCCGGTTCGGTTCACGAGGGTGAACCGGATTTGGGGTGTTACAAGAATAGAGTGGTATTTATCGGTTAGGGTGGATCAGGTTGCTTGATGATGAATAGTATTTATAGGCTTCGCGTGTGGATGAACCCCATCTCTCTCAAACCGAAAAAACCGCCAAATTGATTCAATTTCCACGAATTTTAGTTTGATTTTTTGTAAGGGTTTAGAGACAATTTGAAAAGAGGTATAATTTTTTTCAAATTTGAACAGAAATAAAACTTAAACAAAAATCGAAAAAAATAAAAATAAAACCTATATTATAAATGTTCTACATTAGTTATTATTAATTTATAATTTATTTAACACGTTTAAATTATATTTCTTTTATAATATTTTAAAATGTAATTATAATGGTCAAATTATAGTATAACTTTGCTCATTATAAAGATAATAATTAACTTTGATAGATTTTTGATGACTTCAATTTTGAATAAATCGAATCAAACTGAACTAAAATATTCCAGTTCAAATCGTTTCAATTGTGGAAGAAGTTTAGGTTTGGTTCAGTGTATAACTTTAGTAGCCACACTTTAACTTATGGTTCAGAAGAGTACTCAACCCTAAAAAAAGTGTCATCCACATAAATATTTAATAAATAAGTAGTAGTAAGATAGGTTGATAATAATACATTCTTCCTTGCACTAGAATTGTAAAAACCGTGGAAAAAAATTATTTGAATTATGATTTTTTGTAAGACTCAAAATTGGTGCTAAATACTATTTTGTGGAATCAATACAGGTGAATCGATATGATTGATTATCAAGATTATTATTATCATTAGTCGACCAGTCATGGTTCGACCTAAGGCCAAACCCCCCGGTCTTGGATGGGTGATGACTTGGTGAGTGGGAGGAAAAGGAGGACGAACCTTAGGGGGTGACGACCTGATGAATGGGAGGAAAAGGGAGGACGAACTTTAGCCATTCACTCCTTCTTGTCTCCTCTCTGTCCAGGCACCCTCCTCATTGCTGCGTGAGTATCTCGCCCATCTTCTTATTTCTTTTCCATTAGGACTCTTGCATGCGTGGTTTTGCTGGTAAGGATGTATGGTCAATAACGTTCTTCACATCTTCTTTGTTTTCCACATCTTTTTGGGACAAGGTTACATGTTGGCCTGATCGCCACCATCTCTTTCCCTTCTCCTTTATTTTTCATTGCTCTCGGCTTGTGTTTTGGAGTGTTTTCTACGGTGCCTTGTCAAGTAGGCATGCGGTTCAGCCGACGGCTTGCCAAATCAGGTCGTGCATGTATCTACACCTGACTTTTGTTGGAGATGCCTTGCTGAATTGCAGGATCCCTAGCATCTTATGCATGGGGTTCTTATCAACTTTTGTGGTATGGATTGTTGTGAGTCTTTTGGGGTCATTTGGTTGTGTCGTTGTGTGCATATTGATGTGTTCTGGTTATTGCCCCTCGTGTTGACAAGGGCGTCGTGAGTTGCACTACTAATTTGTGGTTGATTGTGCTTTCTGTATGTTATTGCGGGTCGTAGTGGTGTTTAAGTTGCATGATTATTAACAAGTAACTTAGTGATTTAGGGTTGAGTAGGTATGAATAATAATTGCTATGTTATATATGTAATTCACATAGTTATTAGTTTAAATAAAAATTGGGTAATTCATGAGTAACAATAATCACTGTTGTAATTAATGGTCATAATTAATACGTGTAATATAAATTATTAAGTTAAGTTAGATGGTTATAGATGATTAATGAAATAAAGATTTCACATTTACCATATTAGAGTTAACATAAGGTAAATAAAGTTAATTATTATAATAATGAGTTAGTAATGTAGGAGAATAGGCCATAAGTGTGGAACTTAAACGGCAAAGTAAAATTAATAAAGTCTGAACCTTTATTGAGTTGAATGATTTGAATAAATTAAAAATATCATCAAATTGGATAACACAAATCATCTTAAATAATGTAATAGGACGAACTGACTAATTGTCAATTAAATATTTGGTTATACACTAATCATTATTTAATATTAGTTAAATATAAATCGTGATGTAAAAAATTAATTTGAACATGTAAAGAACGTCTTAAATGATTACGTCACATAAATAATTAAATACCCCGCTAGACTTATTGTAAAGAGTAATAATTTAATGTTTGAGATTGGTGAATGTTGCATGTTTGGTGTTGATAGAGTTAGGCCATATAGTTGAATGCATATCTACTCGGATAAGATTATACTTATGTATAATTTTATTTTCTCGTTCAGATTAGCATCATTGGTCACAGTTGCGAATCCATTTGCGAACTATCCAGGTCTGTATAATTGTTTGAAATGTTGTATATTCCCTTTTGGCATCCCCAGTCGGCCTGAGCCCAAATTCGACCACCATGCACAGAGTGCAACCAGGGTCAAGGAATTGACTCAGCCCGACATGGGGCCGCACCTTTAAAAAAAATTACTTGAAACACAAATTAGGAGTCTCTGACACTAGGCAACACCCACAAAATTGGGAGTTTCTGTCATGATACAGCACCATTGAGAGTCTCTAACTCAAGGCAGCACCCACAAAATTGGGAGTCTCCGTCACTAAGCAGCACCCACGACACGAGGCAGCACCCGTGATATTAAGAGTCTCTGTCGCGAGGTGGCACCCACAAATTTGAACACCTGCCCCCATGCCAAAAGGGGTGACAGCACACAATGGCACAAGACAGCTCATTATACACTTGTGATACCGAGAAGGTGAGTTAATGGCAAATATTGGCAACTATAATATGTGGGCCACGTAGCGTGTGTGCGCATACATGGATTGTAGCTGGATGGGCCGCCACCCTTCTAGCATATTAAGAGCTCGATATAGGCTCATAATTAGTAAAAAACGTTTAAAATAAAAATAGGAAATATATTTGACTTGTTTCATTAATTGTGCGGCTTAGTGGGTTTATCACTAATGTGGAATTATCGCCGCGTTTTATCACTAATGTGGAATTATCGCCTTAAGTATGCAAATTCGAACTGAAGATTAAGAGTGCCCTTGGTGTTCCTTTTGGACCAACCAAGGTTTGGTGATTCGATAATAAATTAGACTACCTTTTTACTTAATTTGAGTTATAAGCTCGGCTATGGGAAACGGTCAGTGGCTGCAGGGCTATGCGTCAGCATAGCTAGTTATCTTTTGTTAAGTTACATCATATATCTAACGTGACTAAATAAATTTCTCGACTGGTGTCAAATTATGACTTATGGGTTAAATTTTTATTGTTTTATTAATTATGTTGTTAGGTGACATCTGGCCGGTTAAGACGGGTCGTTACAGACATTATACTTTTGAGTAACACCTTACCAGTTATGCCCAAAACATGGATTGTAAGTCATGGATTTATTAATTTCAGCAATCTCTCATTTGGCAGGCAGTATAATTTGGTGAAAATCAAAACAGAACCAAACTTAACATGAATTAACAATTTACAAAGTGTTTCTTACATATTAAATTTAAACTTTTTTATGGGTTTTAAGTGTTTTTTATTATTTATTGTTTTATTTATTCGTATAACTTTTTAATTTTGAAACCTACTAAATTGCTAAAAATAAATATTAATAACATATATAAGCTATACAAAGGGTATCTATCTCAGGTACCTAAGTCACGACAAGGCAACAAAAATATTGTACGCAAAAGATAATACACACATGTGTTTAAGATATAATAACACTTAGTAATCATCGGGCGGAAATGGCTATTTGACAGTCGTGACGTCTAGCACTGCGTTTGAGTCGAACAACGACAACGGTTCGGCTTCAACCAAAAATGTATATGGGGAAGGATTATATATGACAAATATTTATGCTTATAATTACACGGAATTCATCGAAAAAGAGAGCATTTATGCATATAGTCTAGTACTAATCTCTCGCAGTCCGGCTAGCTATGTACGATGTCAAACGATTAAACGAACTTAGTAGAAGGGTAGAAGTTTTATTGATATATATGTTTCTTTAGAATCATCATACTACAGTAAACGATCGACTAAAGAAACATTATAAGGACCAGCAGCAGCTTTCATCTTCCTACTTCCCAGACTGGCCACCATGATGAAGATCATGGAAATAATCTTTTGGGTTGCCTTCAAATACAGACCTGGATATGTTGGATCCATCCCCACCAGGAGCCTTCATCATCCCACCCCCACTCCCCTTACCGGAGCTTCCACCACCACCACTCCCCTTACCGGAGCTTCCACCACCACCACCACTACCCTTACAACCCCCGCCGCCGCCGCCCTTTCCACCACCACCGCCACCTCCACTTCCTTTCCCTCCCTTCGCCATAGATTTTGATTAGCGTGGATAAGGTATCTTGATGGTGAATGGTATTTATAGGCTTTACTGTTGATGGCCTCCATCTATCTCTGCATTGAGTGACCCAATAACTTTATGTCAATTTCATGGGGATTGTAGTATAAGAATATTTTCAGTATTCTTGCATGCGCAAGCGGGTTTGACTTTTGACTGGATTAATGATCCATTAATGTTCCATGGTTCAAGCCCCGGGAAATGGCATCGCGATGATCTCCTCTTGAAAAATTAGGGGGGCGATGGGGGAAACCGGTCAATTGATTTAATTTTGACGAATTTTAGTTCAATTTTTGTATGGGTTTGGAGACAATTTGACAGGGGGTATAAATTCAGTTCGAAACTAGAATGAACTAAAACTTAGGCGAAAATCGGGAAAAAAAACCATGTATGTTCTACATTAGTTATTATTAATTTACAATTTTTTTACATGTTTAAATTAGTACCTCTTTTATAATATTTTCAAATATGATTATAATGGTTAAATTATATTATAACTTTCCTTATTATAAAGATAATAATTAAATTTGATAAATTTTAAGGATTCTGATTTTGAATAAATCGAGTCGACCAGAAACAAAATATTTCAGTTATGATCATTTCAATTTTGGGTGAAAATCAGGTTTGGTTCAGTGTATAACTTTCGTAGCCAAACTTTAATTTTTGGTTCCAGTGCTCAACCCTAAATAAAAGTATCATCCACATAAATATGTAATAAATAAGTGGTACTAAGACGATAGGTTGATAATAATACATTCTTCCTTGCACTAGAATCGTCATGATGACTTACAATCCATGTTTTGGTACACTACCTCCCATTTATTAATTTCAGCAATCTCTCACCTGGTAGGCAATATAATTTGGTGAAAATCAAAACTCAACCGAACTTAACTTGAATTAACAATTTACAAAATCATTCTTACATATTAAATTTAAGCTTTATATGGGTTTTATAAAATAATATTTATATATAATAAAAGAAGGATGCATAAATAAGAGGTTGATCACATTGTATTTTTTTTATTGTCACTGTCACGTAATTTTCAGTTTTCAAGAGATGGACCAGTTAATTTTAGAATTTATTTTAATTTTAATTATTTTAATAATTAATATGAAAGAGCTAGATATATTAGATTAGTTGAAATTTTATAATTATTCTTATTATTTATTATTTTTTTATTCATATAATTTTTAAATTGTGAAACCTACTAAATTGCTAAAAATAAATAGTAAAACTTCGACTTAAGGAGAGTTAGGTTCAAACCAAAAAAACCTGGTCAAATTGATTCAATTTCGATGAATTTTAGTATGGGTTTGGAGGGAATTTGAATGGAGGAATAAATTCGGTTCAACTGAACTGAACTAAAATTTAGGTGAAAATGGAAAAAAAAATAAAAATAAAGCCTCTATTATGTGTGTTCTACATTAATTATATTAATTTATAATTTATTTGACATTTTAAGTTAATCTATTTTACAATATTTTCAAATGTGATTATAATGGTTAAATTATATTATAACTTTATTTATTGTAAAGATAATAATTAACTTTGATAGATTGTTAACGACTTCGATTTTGAATAAATCGAATTGAACCGAACCACAAAATTTTTCAGTTCGTATTTGGGAGAAATTCAGGTTTGGTTCAGTGTATAACTTTAGTGGCCACACTTTAATTTTTGGTTCCATGAAAGTGCTTGGCCCTAAAATAAGTGTCATCTATATAAATATGTAATAAATAAGTTGTGCTAAGACGATAGGTTGATAACAATATGTTCTTCCTTGTATTAGAATCATCTTGATGATGGGACAAAAATGTAGATCCATGATTTACAATCCATGTTTTTGTACACCACCTTCCATTTATTAATTTCAGCAATCTCTCATTCGATGGGCAGTATAATTTGGTGAAAATCAAAAATGAACCAAACTTAACTCAAATTATCAATTTACAAATTGTTTCTTACATATTAATTTAAAAATTTTAATGGGTTTTATAAAATAATATTTACATATAATAAAATAATGATGAGTTAAATAGAGGTTGATCACATTGAAAATTTTCTATTGTCACTATCACGTAATTATAAATTTCAAAAAATGGACAAGTAAATTTTGGAATTTATTTTAATTGTACTTAATTTAATAATTAAGATGAAATAGTGAGATACATTAGATTAGTTGAAATTTTATCATTATCCTTATTATTTATTATTTTATTCATTTAGATAATTTTTTAATTGTGAAACCTATTAAATTGCTAAAAATAAATAGTAAAACTAATAGAAGCTATACGAAGGGTATCTCTGGTACCTACATCATGCTAAGGCAACAAAAACATTATACTCAAAGGATAATACACAAAGGTGTTTAGGCTATATTAACAACTTAGTAATCATTGGGCGGGCATGGCAATTTGAGAATCGTGGCATCTAGCTCTATTTTTAAGTCCAACAAAGACTACGGTTCGGCTTCAACCTAAAATGTATACGGAGAAGGATCATATATGGCAAATGTTAATGCTTATAATTACATGAATTCATCGAAAAAGAGAGCAATTATGCATTTAGTCTCGTATTAATCTTAATCTCTGGCAGTCATGCTAGCTACGTACGAAGTTAAACGATTAAACGCGTAGGCACAATGGACGAACGTAGTCGAAGGGTAGAAGTTTTATTGATATATATGTTTCTTTCGAATCATCATACTACAGTAAACGATCGACTGAAGAAACATTATAAAGAGCAGCAGCAGCTTTCATCTTCCTACTTCTTCCCAGACTGGCCACCATGATGAAGATCATGGAAATAATCTTTTGGGTTACCTTCAAAACCAGACCTGGATATGTAGGATCCATCCCCACCAGGAGCCTTCATCAACCCACCACCACTCCCCTTTTCGAAGCTTCCACCACCGCCAATCCCCTTACCGGAGCTTCCACCACCACCACCACTCCCCTTACAACCCCCGCCGCCGCCGCCCTTCCCACCATCACCGTCACCTCCACTTCCTTTCCCTCCCTTTTCCATAGATTTTGACTCGGGCGGATCAGGTATCTCGATGATGAATAGTATTTATAGGCTTTCCGTGTTGATGACCTCCATCCCTCTCTGCATTGATGTGCCCGCAACAACTTGTCGAAATTAGATAATATTTTGAGTAGAGTCATATCTCAATTTCATGGGGAATGTAGTATAGGAAAATTTTCAGTATTCTTGCATGAGCAAGCGGGCTTGATTTTTGACTGGATTAATGATCCATTAATGTTCCATGGTTCAAGCCCTGGAAAATGGCATCGTCATTGCTCTCCTCTTGAAGAATTGGAGCGTGATCTCTTGGGTAGCCCAATATTATTCTTGACATGGGAAATGTTGTGCGTAATTGTTCTCCTTGTGAAGAAAGCTACAATTTCATAAATGTTTTCATTTGATACCGTGTATCATAAACATAAACAAGTTCCTTAAGACCATTTTTTTTTAACTAGAAAATTAGGAGGAAAAAATTACATCTACTCAAATGGTATAGAGGTTTAGCCCTACGATGATTATGATACGCGCGCTAGATGAACTCGACATGATTTCTGTAATCAGTAGGTCTCTTTGGGTACTTTTCGGTGGTATAGCGCAGTTTTGTAGAAACTATTAGATAGTTTTGGCATCTTGAAAGACCTGATATGGAAGTCGTGGGCATTCTCTTCCATTAAGTAATGAAAAGAGAAAGACTATGGTGTTTTTAGATACATCGAATAGTATACGAAGATGAAGCAGACCAGAATGAAGCCATGAAAGAAAGCATCAGTCCTCGTAAATGCGGCACTCCTCTGTCTCTGGGTTGTCCTTGCAGTACTCCTCTAGAGGGTCGGAGCTCTTCTTCTTGTCACGAAGATGGCCCGCCGCCGCACTCACCTCTTCAACCTCGTCCCATGCGGCCGCGCACTCCCCACTTGTAGCCTCCCCGGCGCAGGCCTCCTCGGCCTTCTTTACGCTGTCAGCAATCTGCTCGGAGAGGCTATGTGGAGTAGCCATGGTACGCTGCACGTTCATTCCTCTGTAAGTGACTCCTTCCCAGGTGCAATATTTGATGTATGGGAAGGCTACGTTCTGCTTGCTGTCCTTGGACACGACCACTGCTCTTGGAGTCGGGATGCTCAAGTTTGCTACTGGGCTGGCCATGGTTGCTGATGCGAGTGTGGCTCGTAGGATTCTATCTTCAATGTTTCTCGTTCTTAAGAAATGGTGCTTGATACATTACTCGCATGCGTCGGTGAAGATAACAACGGGTACTCGTTTGTGGTAGAAAACACCTTATCAATATGGAAGCTGAAGAGTATGCATTAATGTGTCCTTATGCCTACGTAGATATTTTGCTTTCCTTCGTCGTCTTCTCTACTCCGGGGAAGTGTAAGCAGGACTGCCCCTCATACTATTAAAAAAAAAAATTAAAAAAAAGCTCATAATATTAAGATCTGACTGTAAATAAAAGATCAAATGGATTTTTTTTTGGGAGCATGGTATTTTTCAAAGTATGAAGGGAAGGAAGATATTTAATCGCGTAACCATCGCCAATTTGCATTTTGCTTGTTCATATAGGTCTATATCAAAGGTCTGGAGCATGACCGGAAGGCCTCACTGGAAGGGAATGCTGCAATTGCGATATTTGGCATCTTCTTAATTTCTTGTCTGTGTTACCATTGTATGAAGTTTGCCCTTGAGGTTCGGAAACTTATGTGCATCTTCCATTTGATCTATTAATTATTGGTTTATCATAGTTAAAGTGAAGTTAATATGAATTCGTGGTGTGCGTCATTATCAACTCATCTTCTTTTAAATAAAATGTGGCTAAGGTTTTTAATAGCTTGATGGAGATCATGTTCCTTCAATGTTTAGTACGAGCATACCTCTTTTCGGCTATGGACTTAACTCGAAGTTCGATAATATATATTATATATACTAATATATATATTTTTTATCTATAAAATATAAAACAATTATAAATATAATTATATTGTGATAGGTTTATATGATAATATAACAATTTTGTTCCAAAAACAAAATTATTTTGCATAAAACTAAACTAAAATTGTCCATACTTTCATAATTAATTTTATTTCAAGTTATACGTAAGAAAAATATATATAAATAATGGTTAAACTTTTCCGTATTTAACTCAAACCCTTTTAAACTTAACGCAAATTCAAAATAAACAAGTTGAGTTTGAGCATGGTTGAAGATGACTCAACGTGTTCGATTAACACTGTACATGTGGTTTTTATAAAGAAAAAGAAGAAAAATTTTGTTGGTGACCACCCATTTTTTCAGTTTAGATTCGAGTTTTTAACCTCGCGGTACATGACAATATGAAGATTGTAGAGCTTTCAACTACGCTAAACATAGTTCATAAGTTTTTTTCCCCTGTCATGGGAAGTGACGGTAGAGACCATGAACTTAGCAAGTTAAGCACGAACTGCATGTAAGCCCTGCAAGATACAAACAGTTGATCAAGAGTCAACTCTTCCAGTCTCTTCTAGACTTGCGTAAATCCTATGCAACCTGCATATGCGTATTTATGCCGGTGGCCAATTATTTTAGAGTCGGAGTTTAACTATAATTTTTCCTTTTCTTTGCAACAAGACCACACTAGTTGATGATGGATTTATGCTCAAGGTTATAGTTATATTGAGATTATTTGGAGGTACAGAAACAATGTTGTACTTTCAAGGTAAACAAGTAGATGCATCTTTCTTAGTCCATGTATGCTTATACATCTATTCGGCGTATAAAAGCTATTAATTAAAATTGATTTCTTTAAGTGCTACTGAAACTTTTATTCCAGATTTTGATAATAATTTCTCCTTAATCTAATCAAGAGAATAATTACTATTGGTGGAAGGGTTGATATGAAAGCTTCTAAGATATCTTGGAGTGTTGTGTTTTTGAAGGATCATCAATGGGCAGTTCTTAGTCTGACTCGCTTGACTATAGGTACAAATGCAGGATATACAGAACTTGTGAATCACTTCCATGTTGCTTATTATATCTTCCATAAGTGGTCTTCTATTGCCTTATCTTTTTTGACCGTCAAAATTTGATCAATGCACTTATGTCGCTGCATCTATTGGAGAAAAAAAATCACTTTTTTTTATTCGACCTTATTTTTGTTGGCTAAATTAGATATTACTATATCTTGGATATACATAACACACAATAATTTTGCTCATTCTCTTCTTGTTAAATTAAATGAGTTGAATTAAATTAAATAATTTAATAATTTAATCATCAAAATAAAATTTGGGTCATCCGACTGTAGGGAGGGCCGAAATTTGATGAAAAAAATTAAAATAAAACAAAACACCCCTTTCCTTTTGCTAACGGCTAGGCTAGTTGGTCGTGGCTAGTCGCCAATTAAATATTTTTTTAAGGTATAGCTAGATCTGGTTAGCGTCGACCAAATCCAACTCACGGCGGCTTGTCCTAGCAAGCAATAGCTAGATCTGGTCGAGATTGAAACTATTTTTTTTAAGACGTAACCAAATTTGATCACTTTCAACCTAGTTTGGGTAAGACTTGGCCGTCCCCTTGCCAAATTTTGTCAGGGGATGGTCCGGTCCAACCTTTGGCTTCAATGTGTGGTGCCATGGCCAAAATTTGGCCATGGCCAAAAAAAAATTTAATAAAATATGATTGTCCCCCGGCTAAATCTGGTTGGGGGACATCAAGCTGCCATGCGACCGCACCGTTGGGGGAGAGGTAGAGGTTTGTTTAAAAAAAAAAAGATTTGGAACATGTTTATAATCGAATAGAAAATAATAAAATGGTTTGTAACCAAAATCATACTTTGGGGTATAATAGCTAGCAGGATCACATCTCAAATAAAAAACCCAAAACCCATGACTCAATAATCAAACCTGCAACTTCCTAAGATACTTCCCTACACCATTTCCTCATCAAATTGAACACTTACGATGCCACCGACATTCCTCTCACCCAATCTCCTGTATATTATTTAGTTAATAACAGCTCAATTTATTTGATTGTGTCATACATAGATGCTTCTCATTTTGTGACATTTTTATTTTTATATATGCTACTACACAGCCATGTTGTTGAGTTCTTCCACGCCTGTTCTTGGTTCCTTGCTCTCTTCCTACTCAGATAGTCAGAACAACTTCGACCAGGCCACCTTCCTCCGACCACCACAAGAAGCTCTCCTTCTTTCCCCCACGCCGGCCACGCCTCCTTCCACCCCTTCTCCTACAACTCCTCTCCCATGTCTAAGTCCGGCCCCAACGGGTTCCGCAGGGTCAGATCCGACGGCAACTTGGAGGGCCTCCCGGCATCTGAGCTCGAGGAGCTTCACATCTCCCGCCGGCACCACCCGGTGCTTGATACCATTCCGTCCTTCTCCGCTCATTATCCGACTAATACAGGGTAGAAAGAGGAGGAGGAAGAAGAAGAGGTTGGTGATGGTGATGGGCTGCTGCGCTCGGTGACGATCGGCGATAGGATCACCGCGGTTGGGCAAGATTTCGGCTTTGGCGGAGGTAAAGATGGGAGCTTGGCGAATCAAACACTCGAAGAGGAGAGCGAAGAGCTGATTCTGAGCATCAACGGGATTGGGTCGGCGGCGTCTCCTCTCTTCCTTGCTGGTGGGATCGGCATGGAGACGACGATCGGTAACTCTACGTTGGCAGAAGGGGACTGCCACGGCGCTGGCGCCGGCGCCGGCGGCTGCTTCCGGTCGATGGATTCCGGCGGGAGTGGTGATGCGTTGGATCTGGAGGATCACAACCGAAGATTGGTGGAAGAGAATCCTTGTAGCCCTCTCTGTTTGACAAAATATGCTCAGTTCCTCTATCAAGTAGAGCCATTTGTTCTGAATCTATTTAGTATTGGCCCTTCCGGCTCCAAAAGTGCCTTCCAGCCTCTCTTAATTTAAAAATGGATTACCCAAAGGTCGAAGAGTTCTACTCTCGAGCGATCTTGGCAGAGCCTGGTGATGGCGAAGTTCTGTCGCAGTATGCGAAACTCATCTGGGATCTCCACCTTGACCATGACCGAGCTGCATGCCATTTTGAGCAGGCTGTTCAAGCAGCACCTAATGATAGGTACCATCTTCTTCTCGATTGATGTTTATTTGTATGGCAGTGATTAAGATATCTTGTTGGTTTTGTATTGAGATTGGAATCTGAATGTTTTTTTTTTTTTTTTTGTTGCGGTTGCATTCATGTTCTAGCTGCTTATGCAAGCTTCTTGTGGGAAGCGGAGGAAGAAGAGGATGAAGGCGAAGTTGAGCAGGCGCATCATAGTTATGAGTGTGCATGTTGTAGCAGGATCTATGACGTCTACAAATGTCAGAGATGTTAATAATGCAGAAAGAGCAAGATGTTTTGTAATTCGATGAGATAATTCTTTCTCGGTGATGAATAAAAGTGAAGCTAACGTTGCTCATTATAGCAGTGGAAGTCTAGGAAGTATATTTTGATGTGGCTAAAAGTCATGGAGGCCCAAAGTTATTTGTACGGAGGGGCTTATGATAATTAATTGAAATTATATATAACTACAACAGAAATATCATGGTTATTAATTTTATCACTAAAAAAGATTATTAACCTACTAAAAATAGGAGTTAACAATTAATAAAAATGAGTTAAACATCAAACGATTCTCCAATGTCATTGTATATGGAGTTTAGAAATGTCAATTCAATTGGTATTGAATACTCATGTCTCCTTTGGACTAATTCCTCTGTTTTAATTGTCAATTTAAAGGTAGTTTGTGGAGTTCAGGCAAATGTATTGTTCACAGAAAAATTATGTATACCTGGTGAACAAAGATTTTTTTATATAAATAAAATTTAAATGCATTTTAGGGAAGCTATGTACTCCGATTTTTGGCTGAAATATGATTATGTAATTAATTAATTATAGAGCAATGACATAGCGACATGGACATAATGGTACTTAAACTTCCTTTGACCGTTCTTTTTCATAATTTTTTAAATTTTTTATTTTTCTTATGGCACAAAGTTAATGTATTGCAAAAGTGGTAATCTACAAGTATTGTAATTTGTAAAGCCCTATTCACATGTGCAATTGTATATTATTCCGAGAATTGCATAATTTTCCAAAATAATAAGTGCGCCGGAATTATATTTGTTGCGTTGCATTTTTTATGTTGCCGAATATGAAAAGCGTTTACTTATTTTGTTATTCACCCTTCCCTTTTGTCAATGTTAGTCCACAGAATATCAAAATTGCTTGTCTTAAAAAAATATATATTAAAAGTGCTTACCCTAAAAAAAAAGCCTATCCAAGGTTGTAATTATGAGTCTATGCCAATTTCTTATTATACTGCCACCTTATGCCACCCTATCCATATATCATCTCATGTATACGTATACACACACACTATGTGTTTATATAAAGATTTAGTATAAGATGATTTTTGGCCAAACACCCAAGCCGAAACTAAAAATATTAAATTTTTTTAATAGATGGGCAAAAATCTTCCCATTGAAAAAGGTAAATATTTTGCTCATAAACAAATACAATATAAGCTGGATAATATGCATTGTCTAGTCAAATGTAAAAAAAAAAAAATTTATGTCATTATTATAAAAATAGATTGAGTAAGAAGGAATGTGATTATCTGGTAAAATAATATTATTTTAATAAAAATAAATTTATTTTCTAATGAGAAAATACAACGAGCTATGTTATATTTATTATTATTAATTATAAATAATAAAATATAAAAGAAACATAAAAATGCAATATAACTTTAAATAATAATTATAATTTATTTAAATTTAAACATAGTAATCTGTCGTTTAGGGTCTACCTGAATTTTATTTATTTACATAGTTTATTATATTTTTTAATAATCTCTAATATTTTTGTTAAACAAAATTAAACTATGTATCTAAACGACAGATTTTATACCTGAATTTTATTTTATTTACATAGTTTATTATAAAAAATATTACAACTTATATAAATTGTTGAAACAAAATTTGTTAAATATGTACCTGAATTTTATTCAACAAATTATGTACCTGAATTTTACATAATTTACATAATTTGTTAAAAAATATTACTACTTATATAATTTGTTAAATAAAATTCAGGTACATAACTGCTTTTTCTAAATTGTTGAAACAGTTAATAGTAAATAATTAATCAATCCGTAATATCAAATAAATAATTGGTATAATGAAAACACATTCTAGAAAAAGCAGTTATATTTAATAATAATCGTTTTAGAATTTTTTGAAAATATTTTCTATTATTAAATATTGTAAAATTATATACAAATAATTGAGTAAAAAGACTCATTCTAATAAACAATTAAAGAGATTAAAAATTGAAATCAATATATCTAAACAAAATAATTTAAAACTTTAAAATTTTAAAATAATGTTAAAAATAATTTTTTAGTACTTTAGAAAAATATAATTTAAAATTAATATTTGTTTCATAACGGATCATTTTAACAAATTCAAAAGTCCTCATTTCAACGACTAAACAAATAAAGTTATAAACAAGTTAAGTAATATTAATGGATTTATTAAAGAAAGGATGCCATAAAAAAATATAAGCTCTTGGATTGTCTATAATAGTTTGGAGTAAAAAAATAAATAATAATAATAATAATAATATGTACGTGCTAGGCGATTATTAACCATTCTAAAAGAAAAAGTATCACTATATCAATGATAAGATAAAGATAATAAATATATTAAACTGAATCAACGTTTGTTAAATTGGCATAAATTTATGTATACAACATGAAAATTTAAAATAGTCATTTTTATTAAAAGTATATATATTTAACATATTTTATATTTAAAATAATATTAAATAAATCATTTTGTATTTAAATTAAATATAATTATATCTAAATAAAAATATAAAATAATCATGATTAATTCTAATTTGGCTTACCCACATGGTTCTCCTGTGTAAGTAAGTTTTTGTGTTTTTATTATCTTAAGAGATAATAAAAGGGAAAATTTTGTTTTATATTAGAGAGCAATTTTTTTCCCCTTACTTTGATGTGGGCTTTTTTTTTAAAAAAAAAAAAAACCACTACCGAGTTGCAGCCTCCACCAGCCACATCTGGACGTGGGCAACCTTATCGAGCTGCCTACTTGCCAAATCCGGTCGTGAGGCGGCTGAACATGGTAGGGCGTGGGGCAACTGGACATGGCAGGTCGCGGCCAGATCGGGCTGCGTGACCAAAGATCCAATCGTTTTTTTTCTGTGCATCCCAATCTAGCCATCGCTGGCTAGGTCCAACACCCGCAGGCATGATCTGGCCTTCCCCGGGCAAGATCTTGTCAAATGATGGCCAGATCCGACCCATGACGATTGGACTTGGTTGGCGGAGGCCATATTCGGCCACGGAACAAAAAAAAAAAAAAAAATAGTCCTATCGTGGCTGCAGCCGATTCCCCCCTCCCCCGCCGTGGATGACCCTGCCCCACCGCGGCTGCCTCGCTCCACCGCAGCGGAGCTGCAGCGTCCGTGTCGGGGAAGGGGAGGAACGGGTTAGAGGAGGGTGTTCACAGTAGGGCGGTGACGGGGACGGGGCAGTGGCTGTGGCGAGGCGGGGGCATCCGTGTTGGGGGAGGGGAGGAGCG
>JAVDBV010000959.1:0-11393 GCA_032619315.1 Piper longum
TCCGCCCCGCTGGAGCGAACGGGCAGTGGCAGGCGGAGGGAGGATAGGGGGGCATTTTAGTCATTATTAATTTTTAATTCTCATTTTACCTATACACAAATAATTTATTTAATATAAAATTAAGTATATTTTCGTAATATAAGGGCATTTTGGTTATTGTCAAATTTGAATTCTTGTTTTACCCATGCATAAATAATTTATTTAATATAAAGACAAGGGTATTTTAGTTATTTAGGGGTATTTTGGTCATTATCAATTTATAATTCCCATTTTACCCATGTGTAAGTAATTTATTTAAAATAAAATCAAGGGTATTTTAGTAATTTTACAAAAACCAATTGGTCGAAATCGGGCCAAATCGGCCGATTCGGCCCCAAAATCGGATCGGCACGGTGCCGATCCGATTTAAATTGGCCGAGTCTGATCCGACTCGGCCGATTCCTGCAACCATGACCATACTCTACCGAATCCAGCGACTCTTATTCATTTTACCCATTACACATACAACCCACCTGCCAGACTTGTCAGACCGGTCCGAATGGCTCTGAAATAACTGTGTGATACGCAAAATGACCAATCGAACCAAACTAATTGTGTGATACTCAAAATGAGTTGACAACAATCTAATTATAAAACACTAGGCAATGTACAATGATCGTAACTTTTATAATGGTAAACGGTTAAACTAATTCGATTAAATATCCAACGGTCAATCACGATCAAATATAGTCAATTTGGTCAATCAATCAATTAATTATGGTCAAAGAATCAAACAATTGTGGTAAAATAGTTAACCAATAAATTCGGTTAAAATAGTCAAATAATTACTAAATCAATTGGTCAGTCAACATTTAAACACTCAATTAGCCAAATAATAAGTTGCATTGGTCAATAATCAAAGAATTAACGGTTGATCGAATAATTAAATAGTTACACAATCAGTCAAATAGGTTGTTAAACTATTAGACACTCACAGTAGACAATGGATAAAAATTATAATTTTTATTAACTTTATCTATAAAAATAAAAAAATGAATAATAAATGATAAATATACTCTAAAATATATTATTGATAATGAATGACGAATTAAAAAAATTATTGAATTTTGGACGATGAAAAATAAATTGAATTTTGGACCATAAAAATAGAAAATAAAATAAAAATATATATTTGTTTGGTGTTTGATATTAACATATTTTATTAAGAATTAAAATTTTTGTTTTATCTAATATATTTTAATTATGAATAAATTTTTAAAAAATGAAATATCAAATCATCATATAAAATACAAAAATATATATATTTAAGGAAATTTATATTTTGAATAAGGGTATTTATGTAAATAAAATAATATTATGAGTCAAATATTCTTAAACTATATGAATTGGTTGTATGTAAAATAAAAATTTGTTATCTAATTATATCCAATATAAATTTAATTTTTTGGTATTTTGTGATAAAAAAATATTGAAACTAGGTAATGTTATTTTTCAAAAAAAAAAAAACATAGGGTGATTTCCCTTGACTCGCGCTGGGGACCCATCATGCTACGTGGGACAGCGACTAATTTATGTGTGTTACCAACCGCAATTGACGATTGGACCCGCTCACATATCTTGGCTCTCGTGAACAAATCGTACATTATGCAAGACGTTTTTTAATTTTATTTACTACTTCCCAGTTTAGATAATTTACTTTGAATGCCTTCATAAATATGATTTTGTGTTTCTAATATCAAGTTATTTATTTATTGGATTTGAAGGCTGCAAGTAGTCGGTTGGTTACAATTTTACTAACTTTTTCAATCTAAATTATAATAAAATATTTAAGTATTTTTTATAATCTTAAAAAAAATAAATCAAGCGGTAAATTTGACCACACATTTTGTTTTTTTAAATAACATTGACATAAATTTTCTATCATTACCGTTTTATCAATTTATTATTTTATTGAAGATAATTATTTATTTTTTGAAGTGAAAATATAACTATATTAACCTTTATAAATAGGAAATAGTATTATTACTATATATATTTAAAACTTTATCTTATTATATCTGTTTAAATGTTGGTTTAAGATAAGTGCAACCAAATTTGTGAACTTAGCAAGTGTTTTGCGTTGCCAAAGAATTATCAGCTCAAATATTTTTAATTGTTGCCAATTTATTATCGATCAAAATTCATTAAAAGAAGACCGTCAAAAAAAGCTATAAATAATATGATAACTACGGACGATCAAAAAATTAGTAAATGATAATAAATTTTTTTTTAGCGCATTGTAATTACACTGTAATTGTGTCGCTTGTGGTCTTAAGTGGCACACAACACTATATATTAACCGAAAATTTTATTATTTGTGATTGTAGCAAGCTATATAATGCCCCATGTGGGCACAAAATTTAATATGAAAAAATAGGAAAATATTCAAAATCAATTTAATTAGTATTATGATATAATAATAGTTTGTCTAAATGATTTTCTAAAACCCTTAAATACAAATGAAAAAAGATATCCAAATCTTTTCATGATTAGACGATTTAGATCTCATCCTTCATTTTCATAGTTTTTAATATTCCAATATCATTCCAAAAACTTTTTGTGTTGATTTTAAGTATGAGATCCTCTAAATTAGTCTTGCATTTATAAGATCCAATTTATTTATAGCGATAACTTATAAATATTCAAATTAGGTTACCTATTATAAATAGATGGCTTAGGCCTATCAATTATTATACGGAGTATAAGAGCTTGTACAAGACCATGTTATATGGTGTGAGAGCATATTACACTATGGGGTAAACCTGGATTTGGGCTATGGTGTTAGCGGAGCTAAGGACAAAATTTCTTTAACTTGGGTTGAATAAAATAATATATACTATTATACATTTTAATATAAAAATGGATAAAATAATAAAAAAATTTATTTTAATATTTTAGAATAAAATTTCATAAAATATCAAATATTTGGATTGAATACCGATCATGTCACCCCAAACTCGCATTCAATCCGAATATTTTATATAACCAAAGTTTGAACCCAAACCTGATTAAGAAATTAGATATTGATCAAATTCATAGGTATCAGATATCCAAATCCATCCCAAGTGGAATATGATCATCCAAATTAGCCTCCCGTCTACTGCTTACACAAACAAGATAAGATGCTCGTATATCTTTAATTTAGGTTAATTGTTTTGAAAAAATAACATAAGCCGGTCAAATGGTTCTTTAGGTTAGAGGTTGGGTCGTTACACTAGTACTTCCTAGTTTATTGAGTTAAGCTTTACAAATAACTCCTGAGCAGAGCTTTACTAATAACTCCACAGTAAATAATAGAACTATCTCAATTTGATTTCACCATTGTTGAACTTTAAAATAAAATTTTCTCCTAATTTAATTAAATCAATATCTTAAAATATTTCAAGTACTAAAGAGAGGTGTAATAAAGCCTTAATTCATAATTTTGCACCTTTTATTAGAAAAAAATAATATGTTGTGGTAGGATATTCTAGTAATCGTGAACATTGTAAAAATACAATTTTCTTCAACAAGAAATAGCATGATTCCAGTATAAAATAAATGGCTGTGAACAGTTTGTGCCAAGCCTGATTGTCCCCTATTCTTATTAAGCCGATTCAAGCTTGAGCTCAAGCTCAGAACTAGAATTAGAGGAAGGTTCGGCTCCGGCACAGCGTACCATGGGGTGAACAACTTTTGTTTTGAAAAAATTAAAATTTCAAAACTATATAAAGTTTGATAAGATCAAATAATGATGCAATTTACATATTTTTTTGTAATAATATCAGCGGCCACAAATTTAGATAATCTTTAACATTAATTTTCAATAAATTTTCCATATATTTCCTCTCTATGCTCCCTTATTTTTTAACAAATTTGTTCCGAGTCAAGCCAAAGGAACAAGGTTTGGCATAATTCAAACTCCACTTCTGAGGAGCCTATAAGCCTAGTCGGCCAAATGTTGGATGGCCGAGATTTTTACCTAGACACTTAGTAGCCCCATCGAATGGAGCGAGCTGAGACGAGCCAAACCTTAATTTAAAATTAATTAAAATTGATTTGATCTAATAGTTATTTCAAACGAGCTTGTTCCTCTACAAGTTTATTTAATTGGGGAAATAAAATCATTGTTATTATTGTAAGAAGCTAAGAGCATCGCTCTACAGTGTAAGACTACTTCCCAAAGGGAAGGGGATCCATTCCATGATTACTAGTATTACCATAGTTATTACATACACTACCCTGTTTTTCGTCCACCACCGTCCTCCCTCCCTCCTCACTGCCCATCCAGACTCGCTCGCTATTTCACTACACATTTCCAGAGCTACAACATTCAATGCCCGGCGCCACCACTCTCTTCTCCCCCCGCCTCTTCACCTTCTTCTTCCTCTTCCTCCATGCCCACCACGTCGTCCTCCTCTCCACCACCACCGCCGACGCCGACGCCGATGCCGGCGGCGGCGGAGGTGGAGGAGGACTACCGTCCTTCAAGGAGGCCCCCACCTACCGGAACGGCCCAGGCTGCCCGGCGGCACCCATCCACATCGCTATGACCCTCGACTCCACCTACCTCCGCGGCTCGGTGGCCGGCGTCCTCTCCGTCCTCCGGCACGCCTCCTGCCCGGAGAACCTGGTGTTCCACTTCCTGGCCTCCCTTCACCGCGCCCACCTCCGCCGCGTTGTCGTCTCCACCTTCCCCTCCCTGACCTTCCGGGTCTACCACTTCGACCGCGCCCTCGTCCGCGGCAAGATCTCCGCCTCCGTCCGCCGCGCGCTCGACCAGCCCCTCAACTACGCCCGCATCTACCTGGCCGACCTCCTCCCCAGCCACGTCGCCCGCATCGTCTACCTCGACTCCGACCTCATCCTCGTCGACGACGTCGCCAAGCTCTGGTCCATCGACCTCGGCCCCCACGTGCTGGGCGCGCCAGAGTACTGCCACGCCAACTTCTCCGCCTACTTTACCCCCAGGTTCTGGCGCGACCCTGCCTTCGCCCGCGCCTTCGCCGGCCGCGAGCCGTGCTACTTCAACACCGGCGTCATGGTCATGGACGTCCTCAAGTGGCGCGACGGCCGCTACACCGACAAGCTCGAGCGGTGGATGCGGATCCAGAAGCGGGCGAGGATCTACGATCTCGGCTCCCTTCCTCCCTTCCTCCTCGTCTTCGCCGGCGACGTCGAGGGGGTGGAGCACCGGTGGAACCAGCATGGCCTCGGCGGCGACAACCTGCAGGGGCTCTGCCGGAATCTCCACCCTGGCCCCGTCAGCTTGCTACATTGGAGCGGCAAGGGCAAGCCCTGGCTCCGTCTCGACGCCAACCGCCCCTGCTCCATTGACAGCCTTTGGGCCCCCTACGACCTCCTCCTCCGCCCCTCCCCGCCGCCCTCCTTCCCCGACATTTGAACCGAATCCCTCCTTCACTCCGCCGCCGCAGGCGATCAGATCGCGGCTCAATCGGTTGGAAGCTTTTCCCGCCCGCCGTCATTGGCGCCACAAATTCTGGCGCGAATTGCGGTAAGTGCCCCATGTCCACACTCTCGACTTACCTCTCCTCAAATCAAAATTTGGGTTGAATTTTGAAGCTTGAACAGACTTTGAGAACTGAGCTGATTGAATATAAGAACAGTTGTGGAGTGGAGATGGGAATTTGGAAGGGATGGATGCCTTCCACCCATGAACCCAGGGGTAGCATACTCCTTTGTTTTTTTTTTTTAAAAAAAATTGTTTTTGTAATGTATGTTTTGTTTGTATGCTCTCGGTGCCAATCGTGTTGTAAACTATTATAATATTGAATTGATTTGGAGAAATTGAACTTTGTCTTGTAAAAATGATTTGTTGTGCTTTCACCACCAATATATATATATATATATATATATATATATATGAGCTCTGTTCGGTGCTCCAAAGGGCCGAAGCTCGTTTTATTTTCATAATAATTAGTTGGTATTACTCAAAAGCTTGGCGACGCTAAGAAAGCTGAGTTTTCTGTTCTGTAATGCAAACTAATTTCGTCTCATTTTCCTTTTGTCGAGTTAGTGAGGTCTAGTCGAGAGAAATGGTCGTGGATTCTCGTAAGTATCCATTTTTCGCTCAAAATAATAATATTATTATTATTAAATTCATTTTTTTCTCAAAAAAATAAAAAAAATATCCCATCGTTTGGATCGCCGTGACTATACACGGATTCCCCATTGGGGTTGCATCTTGACAGCGCGATTAGGTGTCGGCAACCACAGGGGTCACGCTTTGTACTGAAATGTTATTTGGATCGCCGGTCACCGAGCCGTGCTAATGTCTTGTACACCACGGCTGCTTTTATAACTTTTAAACAATGAAAGCCTAGGACCAACAAAAAATTTAAATAAAAGTGCCAAATTTTAATGTATTTCACTGTTATATTTTATGCCCATAACATGATATCGAAATATCTTCACTTTTTAATCTAAAAATACTTTATCATTAGATGGTATAAATTATAATTTGCTCAAGCTCCATTTAAATTTACCAATAAGCTGAATTCAAACATGTTTCGGCTTACTTGATGAACAATTCTAACTAGTGCGAGGACAGGTGAGTGGAGTTGAGTACTATAGGACAATGCTTACTCGTAATTTATTCATCAACAAGACCAAAAATGCTACATCCCTCCAATGAAGAAATCATTCATAAACAAGGCCATCATATCTATTAGTTCTTAATATAATTAATTAGAACTAGAATAAGAATAAGAAATACCAGGATCGATGTAAGATGTCTAAGTCTTCAATTGTCTTTCAAATTTTCCAAGTCCTATCTCTCATTCTTTGTAATTCTATAAAATAACATAAGTTGAAAATTATATGTGTATTCTCCTTATAGAGAATGAGCCACCGCCGAATAAGACCTCTGTCGCCAAAAAATCTTTGAGAAGTGGCTCACCAAAACTACGTAACAGTGAAAAAAACATCAAGCAATCACCTTATCGACATATGTATAGCCAGCCTAGGCGGCCTCTGGCTAGACTAACACTTCCACCGGACTTTCCTCAATATTGTAAACAAACCCCAGTCAAGATCTAATGCCGGAAAAGCCACTCATCCCCCGAAAATCGCCCCAAAGAAGTCCCCTAGGGCAGTACGAGAGCACCACAAGGCCAACTTCTTAGACTCCGTCTAGCCAATCACCGCCATTGAAGGCCAAGCCGTCGCCTCCAATCGATTGCCCTTTTCTCTAGGTACAAACCCAAATCGAGTACCGCCGCAGAAAGCAGTTATCATCGTCGGAAAACGGTGATAAATTCACAGTCGAGACCAATTCTGCCAAAACTTTTTGGCCTCACCGCCGCCGATTGCAGACGCCTCACTCCATTGGACACCACCGAAAGATTTAGAAATCCGAGAACCACCGTTCTAGGAGGTCATCTCTCGCTTCCGTCGTTTGGAATGCCGTCACCGAAGCCTCAAAGTAGGCATTGCACCATCATCGTAGTCAGGTCGGTGGGCCCGTTTACTATGGATCATGTCTACAACCCGATGAACTGATCACACCCAGACCCGTGACTGCGTCCGTATACCCATCTGCAAGTAGATCTGGATCGGCAACCTATGCACCACCTATAGCCCAGCGTACCCAAAAATCTCTAGCACCTGTGTACGCCACCCTGGTTCAGCATTTTTCTGGTTTGAACCAACCCGAAGTGGTCCAGCTCAATTCATTAGCACTCTGAAAATAATTTGAAGGCCTTATAAATCTCAGATCAATGCAAAATTTGCTATCCCACTCTTTTGGATGCTCGACGAACCAAGGCTTTAGAGTCAAAGTTATTAAAGACGAACCAATTCAAAGGGCGATAAAAATCACTATTATTAGTGTAACTTGTAAAAACCTAGGAAAATAATGAATTTGTAAGTATCAATCTTATCGTGGATTGACTTAAAGATTCGACTTAAACCTTAAGAAAGAATATAAAAATTTTCTGTGTCTTTCCTCACTCACGACGATTTATTTATTTTCTAGCTCGCAAGGTTTCTTTGCGCGGCAAGGGTGCCTTTAATCCCACCAAACCCTCTAGCCCAATACGAAGCGAAGATTGATTTGGAGGGGTGGCAATGCCACGCCCGAACAATAATGAATACTTCTTATATAATAATAGCCAAAAAAAATACAAACACGAGAAAAATTATGAAGTAAAATATTTAATTTTTGGAAGTGTTGTTATGTACATAGAGATATGTCTATTTGCGAGAAAATTTCAAATTTTATAAAAATAAAATCAAAGAAATTTATGGAGACAAAGTTTATATAACTCTACCAAAAACTAATTAATGTGAAAATTATAGCGTAAGTGCATGTGTCGAATCAAGTAATAATAGTGATAAGAAAGTATCGTCCCACAATGAATTAGTAGTATAAATTCTCAATTATCAAAACTAATTTAATTAATTATATTTAAATGAAAAAAAATTCAAAGAATAATTTAATTATGAATTAAGATTAAACTAATCTAACATACAGTATTTAAATGAGATATTAACTTTATTACGACAAACATATGATTTTTAATTTCATCTAGTGCTCTATATAATTAAAGATATAATTTATACCTATGAATTGTACATTTAAATCATTAACCACGTGATTTAATTATTCATGACAATCTCTTGATTCAACATAAACTTACCACTCACACCCAACTTCTATATCTCTATAAAATTGTGTTTGCAAAATGATACATTAAGTTCTGCCCTTAACAGTTACCCAAGACATATGAGTATATCTCTATCTCATATGTAAATCACCTAAAACAGATGAAAAATGGTTATTTTATTCAATGACAAATCTAATCTTTCTATTTCTAAATAAAATCAAATTTCTAGATCTAACAATAGGTGGTCAGTCTAATGCTAGCATTAAGAACATGATAAAATAGATGATCCAAAAACACAATCACATAAATAAAAATTAATAACATTTATTAAGCCATGCACTAGGTTTCATTAAAAATCCTAGAAAAGAATTTACACCATAAAATATTCGATAAAACTGAAGAAATTCATATGTAATATTAAAAACATAATTTAATTACAAAGAAACTAAATCTAAATAAAGAAAAACTCTTTTGGCGAAAGCGTCTTCTTTTTCTGATTCAACTTCTCCGTCTTCCTTCTCTCGTCTTTCGTGCCATCTCTTAGCCGTCTAATGTTGTTCTTCTTTTTTCTTCCTTTTCTCCTCTATTTTTTACACAAAAGGATGCCCTCTTATATAGAATTTCTCTATGTTTATCTGCAACTATAAAGTTTCAGCGTCAGCATCCTTATCTACCTATTAAACATCCTTATCACCAAGGACGCCTAATTCTCATCTTCAATGAAGAGGCATGCTTATCTCTAATCATGTTCAAGCCTTATTTTTCAGATTTAGTTGCAATCCAAACCTCCCGACGTTTGGCTAAAGATAAGATTTAGATCCTTATCAAATCTTCTTAATCCTTATCGACATATCAGCAAATCCCTCCTTCACGCATTGTGATCACCCAAAACCTTCCCTCGACCCTTCCAGTAAATTACTCGCTCCAAATATCGGCATTCCTAGTACCGCTAGTGTAACACCCCAAATCCGGTTCACGAGGGTGAACTGAACTGGCATGTTACAGGCCCCAGTTAAGTCGGCTAACCTAAACCAAACCCGTGCGGATCTAATCTCATCATCTTAAGATGTAGATATAACTTGTCACACATGGATGAATGCATAAAACTTTAACAAGATACTATATGGATGTCATGCAAACTAATTTACACACCAATACAATTACAATCAAAATCAATAAAATTCTGAAATAAAACAGACAGTGTCTCCCCTAAAAGTGCAATTAAGGGTGACCCTGTCAAATCAACATATCCAATATATATTTTTATATTGTCAATTTCATTCACACAAAATCTAATCTACTTTATACATCACATTCTGAATATTGGATCTCAGCCCACCTATGTACTCTATTCATATTTCACATTATCTCATCATGTCTTAACATTTAATCACTGCATATCACATGCTTTTCATTTCCTCACATCAGTTCCAATATAAAAATAAAAGTATAAAGAAAATATTAAATATTCAATCACCCAGTATGTGTGTGTAAAAAAAACCTCATTGCTCCTCCGTCTAAGCTAACACATCTATCACATACTTGTCACCTACATATAGAACAAAAACGTGTCAGTAACGAATGTTACTGGTTCAGAATATAGCTAATATCAAACTAGCTATGAGAGCAAAGTCTCATATGAAAGAAAAAATCCATATACTCCTCGTGAACTCTCTAAATGTAACCTGCTGAGGAGCCACTGGGCTACAGACCCAGTAGCATCCCGAACTGTCTAATCTCTCTCTTGATATTTTCTTACTTCATTTTCTAGGCTCGAATCTTAATCCCTCTCCTTACCTTCATATTTCTCCTGGCCTTGAGCACAAAAGCCGAGTACTCTTAAGTAGTCGCCTTTAGTACCCATTGAACTACAAGTCATGACATACGCTATATTAAACAGTACCCCTTTAATCTAGAGCCCGCTTTGACCATTACGACATTCGTTCATGGTACGTACATTCAATTTCTCCATCTCTCGTCTTATTGAAAACTCAGTAAAATTATATATATATATATATATGCCTGAGAAAGGATTTATAAAATAAGCCCGAAAGCAACTTGTGATGGATCTTGTTTTCGAAAACATACTCGAGGGATCTCATCCTCGAGGGTTATTAATCCGGAAAATTGTTTGGCTAAATGGCCCGAGTTAAGTGGGATCCGATAAAATGTCACTTAACTCATCATGCAAGTTATAATCAAATATACAATAGAAAGAGCGTAAAGCAGAGACGAGTCCTAAACGGACGTGGTAGAAGCTCCAAGCGTGTCATCGAGCTTAGGCGGCGAGCTCCTACTCCATACCTATACATCAAATCTAAAAGCTAACACCTGCTAAATGAATGATGCATCAAACTCATCACGATCAACACACTCACAATTCAAACATTCATCAATAGTCAAATAATCATAAATGTGAAAATAATTATAACTCACCCTATTCATATCAATTTTATTATGTTTTTCTAACATACATTGTAACCACTTATCATGTTCAAACTACCTCATTAGTCACTTAATCCTCATCATTCTTAATCACATCATGTAACTTATCGTTTCATTCACATTTAGGTATTTATCATATCAATTACTCAACCCTAGCATATTGCCTAACAATCATCAATTCTAAATAATAAACTTGGAGGTAATTATACCACGCGTCGTTGGTAATCGGCGACGGCTAGGGTTTCGTCGTGTGTGCGTCTCAAACTTCGAATTCGGCGCTCAACGGCGTTCGAAGCTCGATTG
>JAVDBV010000960.1:0-15791 GCA_032619315.1 Piper longum
CCGAGATTGGATCCGCACGCGTTGGGTTCGGGTTAGTCGACCTAACCGGGGCCTGTAACATGCCGGTTCGGTTCACGAGGGTGAACCGGATTTGGGGTGTTACATATTGCACTTATTAATTTCTCTTTTTCATTTTTATTTGAGAAGGGAGAAGATTACATTGAGGTACGCGGACAAGAAGGCATGGAACAAACGAGGATTTGTAGTTAAGGTAATAAACTTTGGATTTAGATATCACTGTGAATAACGTAGGATACCCGAGAATCCTTTAGTCTTAAATTGATATATGTGACACTCTTATCCAAACAAGAAATTTCTACATCAACTCTCGTGGAAACTCCTAGACTATTACTGAGTCATTATTCAAATTTAATTTCCATCCATGACTAACATTCACCCCTCACAAAGCTTGCTTGCACTTTTACTAGTGTTCAAAACTTTGTTATTCAAATCTGCAAACTTATAATAAAGAATAGACATAATGATTTCAAGCATTTTTTTAAACAATTCAACGTAAGCTATCATAACAAAGAACATATCCAAATAATTTAATAGTGCAAGACCTGTAACACCCAATTCGGTCAAGCCAACTTGAATCTACCATCAACGTCTCATAATGATGATGCAAACATTCAATGCATGAATCAGATGTTTATGATTTAATGTTGTTATAGATGAATGCTATGATATGCCATTCATATTCAAAACAAAGCAAACCCGTTAAACATTTGAAAAATAAGATTTTTAAAATAAAACGGATAGTCTCCCCTAAAAATATGATAGGGGCCACCCCTTCAACAATAAATAATATGTATATATAACAATAAAAACGTAAAACATTGCTAAAACATTATAGCTTTCACTCAACATTTACATTATAATTATTTTCATTTTTCTGAGTCAGGTCTTGACCCCATTACCTCATCTTGTTCAATTCTATTTATGATAGTCAATACACACAGATCATATTATAGTTTCACTGCAAACATTTCTTGTAATCACACATTATACCATTTTATCTATCATAATTCACAGCAATTCATAACACCATAATTTTCATTCTATCTCGGCAGGTACATGTGTTCATGTGGCATTGCTGCTCCTCTGTGTTCCCAGCAGCGTTCAGTCATTCAAATTCTCACCTACATATATAATACAAAAAAGGTCACTAACGAGTGTTATTGGTTTAGAAATAACTAAATAATCTAACTAGTACATGAGAGATGAATCTCATGTTAAATCAAATCAATCATATACTCTTATGCATTAGAATCCCTCATGGGGGTATTAATCAGGACTTGTAAGCCTTGACTTGAACAACAACCTATTCTGACTCGTCAGATGCGTTAGCATTTTTATACTATCCCACACTCAGGAAATCCATTATACTAAATCCCTCTATATCCTTTGTATAACGCTTGACCTTGAGCACATACGTCGAGTACTCTTAGGTAGGCACCTTCAGTACTTTCTGAATCTACAAGTCTAGACATGCACTGCATTATAGTATCTGTAATTCTCCACACATCTCCGGGTTTGAGGGACTCAAAATATAGAGTTGTCATGATCCCTTAGGAATAGAATGACCTGCTTACCAATCCAGAACCCGTTTTGGCTGGCACGTACACCACTCGTGATATGTGCCAGTCAACTTTTTCCTTGTCTTACATCTCACTGAAAAACTGAGAAAACTATATACATAAGTCTGGATATGGATTATAATATATTAGGCCTAAAGGCATCATGATTTAGATCTGGGTTTTTAAAACAAACTCAAAGGATCTCATCTTTGACGGTTATTAATCAAAAAATTCATACAACTAAATGACCAATGTGGAGTGGGATATGATAAATCCATTACTCGACATGTCCGCTTACCTATCAAATCAAATAATGATAGAATGAAAAGATCAAACCAGAATCAAGTCCTAAAAAGACCTGGTAGAAACTCAAATCGGGTCCACGCACCTAGAGGGTGAGCTCCTACTCCATACCTACACATCAGATCTAAAAGCTAATGCTCACAATATGAATCATGCATTCCCATATCCTAAACAACACACTCGTTAGACCTATTTAGATCAAGTCACATTATTATTTTTTCAATTACATTACAGTTAATTAACAATTCATTCTTAATTTACCTAATTGGATCATTAGTATTTATTTCATATTATTTAAATTATAAAAACTCATTTTATTCATAATCAAAATATTTTACTATGTTAATCTAGAAAATTCTAACATGTTATGCTAATAATTATCTATTTTAAATAATTAGGTCAAAGGTAACTAATACCTCACGTCGTCTTCAATCGGCGACAATGAGGGTTTGGTCGCGCGTTTCAGGACTCAAATTCGACACCTGACGGCATCCAAAGTTTGATTGGTTTGGCATGATGAATTTGGTGAAAATCTGGTGATTTTCGACAAATTCCAACAAATCTGATTTTTTGAGGGCTTTTTGTCATTTTTTCAGCGAATTTTTTGGTGATGTGTTCGAGGCTATGGGTTGGTACAGGCTTGACGAGTTCGGCACGACCACAGTGGGGGAGAGGGCGACGACAATGGTCACCAACAGCGACCTTGGGTCCAAGCTTGCCCGATCAGCCCTTGGGCCGGTCTTAGTGGTGGCGAATGGCAGGGGAAAAGGTCACCTAGGTCAATTGATGGCAACGGTGGCATGGTGACGACAGAGCAGTGCGGCTAGCGGTGGAGTCAGCATTGGGAGCGCGACACATTTCGATGGCTTCGTCGCGTTGTGGAGGCTGAACGGTGACCGGGATGGTGGGGGACAGCTCAGCGATGCTTCGGAGAAGCTCGACAACGTCGATCAGCAGTGGTGTGGCAGCTGGAGGTGGCATCGGTGGCAACATTCAAGGTGGCGATCGGGATGAGGGGAGGAAACTTCGTGGTGAAGGGTTTAGAGGCAATCTCATAATTAAAAATAACTCGCATCCAACTTGAATAAAAAATAATAACTAATTTTTAATAAATTCTAAAAAAATCTAAAAAATTATGAAAAAATAACATAAAATATAATACACTGAATAACATCAAAAGGATGTGTTCTATAATTAATACCTAAACTATCATCTAACACGTCTTATACGTTATTCGGCCTAAAAATAATTTTATGATCAAATATATAAAAAACATAACTGACATAGAGTCATATACTCTAATAATTTGTTTCTTATCATTTTTTTTGTATTATTTATCATTATATATTTTAGTATATTTGATCCTCATCACTCATAATACGCTGTTAATGTCAAGTCAGCACACATATTATAAAAGTGACTCAACTTGAACTAACGTTTGAAGACTATTTTGCTAATACAAAACTCTAACCCGTATCATGGTTTTTACAACCTCCTTATAAACTCAAACGTGATCTTGTCATCCAAATTGACGAAGACAGGCGTGCTTCCACTCAAATATGAGCCAATTTGGCTGTTTATTTAATAAGTAAGTGAACGATATAACAGTGTTTTCCATATTTATCTCATCACCGGTTAGTTGTCAACGTTTGCCATCTCAATAAAAAAAGTGCGGAATTCTATAACACATTGTTTTTTTTAGTTATTGTCGAAGGGGTGATATCATCAATTTGACAAAATTCAATAGTTAACCAATCCAACATGCAAGGAATCTTCTAATTTAAATAATAAGATACGGCTAATGATCAACCTAAAATATTCCAATCCAACCAATCCAAGAAGCTTCCTTGCCTTCGTCTTTCTCATCCATCACCAACCAAACAACAATTGATACATGTCTGATCCCATCTTCCCCACCCAATCTTCAATCTCATGTGATTAGTCTCTATCCACCAATCACCAGCACCACCACACACTTCCATGGAATCCAGATCCTTGCAACTCCATCCACTTCCCCACTTCTCCAACAAGTGTAAGCCACCCTTGGGTTCTCCGCAGCTTCTCAGATTCAGATTCCCCACAGCTGCCACCACTTTGAAAAGTATCCAACTGGTACCCACAAAAGCAATCAAAGCGAATGCGAGGAGGATACTTGTCACCACAGCCACGGCCTCGGACGCCGGGCTATCCAACGACGATCTTCGGCCAACCACCACCGAAGAGAGGACCGCCACATGGTGGGAGCTGGCCAGCCTATGGATAGGCCTGGTGGTAGGGGTGCCCACATACTACCTGGCCGGCAGCCTCGTCGACCTCGGAATGGCGTGGTGGCAGGGCATTGCCACCGTGGTCGCCGCCAACGTCATCCTCCTCTTCCCACTCATCCTCACCGGCCACCCGGGCGCCGCGTATGGCATCCCCTTCCCCGTCCTGGCCAGGACTTCGTTTGGCGTGCGCGGCGCCCATGTGCCCACCCTCCTCCGTGCACTAGTGGGTTGCGGCTGGTTCGGCATCGAGACATGGATTGGCGGGGAAGCCATCTTCCTCCTACTACCTCCTACTCTCAAAACATCTGAATTTCTTGCTCAATACCAGCCATGGCTGGGCACTTCTCTGCTCGAGTTCGCCTGCTTCATCGCCTTCCTTCTCGCCCAATTCGTGATCATATGGAAGGGGATGGAAGGGATCAGAGACCTCGAGAAGTACTCTGCTCCAATTCTTGTAGTGTTGACATCTTGTCTTCTATGTTGGGCTTACGTTAGAGCTGGTGGATTTGGTAGGATGCTCTCCATTTCTTCCAATCTTACTGATCAACAGTTCTGGTCTCTCTTCTTCCCTTCTCTGACTGCAAATATTAGTTTCTGGGCAACTCTTGCTCTGAACATTCCAGACTTTACAAGGTATGCCAAGAGCCAATCCGATCAGATACTTGGTCACATTGGTCTGCCAGTTTTCATGGGTGCTTTCACATTGGTGGGGCTAGCTGTTACTTCCTCCACTGAGGTGATCTTTGGCAAGGTTATTTCAAGCCCCATTGCTTTGCTTGGACAAATCGGTGGGGGTTTTACTGTTATTGTGTTGGTAGCTATGTTTGGGATCAGCGTGGCTACCATCACCACCAACATTGCTGCCAACATTGTTGCCCCTGCTAATGCCCTTGCCAATCTCAACCCTTCTTTCTTTACTTTTAGAAGAGGGGCTCTCGTTTCAGCACTTATTGGTGTGATTTGCCAGCCATGGAGGCTGCTAAAATCTAGTGAGAGCTTTGTGTATACTTGGCTGGTTAGCTACTCTGCCCTCTTGGGGCCTATTGGGGGAGTTATACTAGTGGATTACTATCTCCTTAAACGAACAATTTTAGACGTTAAATCGTTGTATTCATCGGATTCTGGTGGGGATTATTACTACTACAATGGTTATAATTTGGCTGCATTGGTGGCCCTGGTGGTTGGTGTTCTTCCTATAGTACCAGGATTTCTTCATAAGGTTGGGGTTTTGAAGACAACCTCAGATGCGTTTGTTCTTTTGTACAACAATTCATGGTTTGTTAGCTTCTTTCTTGCCGGCGGTGTTTATTGGATTCTTTCTCGTTGAGGAGCTCACAGTAAAATGGTATAGCTCTACAATGCATTCTCAAAGTGCTGTACACAAAAGGTAATTGTTATTTGGGGACACTACTGGTATGAAAGAATCGCATGTTTCAGAAGAGATGAAAAGATTGCACAGCAAGAGGTCTGAAGTGGTTACAAGTTATGTAGTTATGTGTTCTTTTTGATAATAAATGTGTTGTTTTTTTTTTTTTTTGAACAGGTGGTGTGCATATTGATACATAAACAAGCATATGTAGAAGCAAATTGTGCAAGCATACACAAGATGTTATAAATACATTCTAAATTACATTGGGTTTAATCTTTTTTCTCAACATCAAACCCTTCCCTAAAACTTGTAGATGCATGGTACATGATCAAAATAAGCACAAAATAAAAGAAAAGATGCATGGTTGTAAAAGCAACTTCTTACTAGCATCTCCTCTCCGGCACCACCGAAAGTAAAAATTTCAGATAGGACTGCTAGGAATGTCTTTTTTGCACATGTAGCGATTTGCGCAGGGCCTTGTGGGGACATTGTAAGGTCGGCCGCGACTGGAACCACCACTCACCGGATTACCGTTTGCCAGAGCTTCGTTACCTAGCATCCTCTTCTTGGTTTCTGCTAGAAATCTTCGGCTAACATCGGAGTCCATCAACAACTCATCTTCTTCGGGTTGGCACTGCATAATCGATTCATTAACGAATACCCACTTGTCGATATCTCTTCCTTCGCGAGCGTGGTACCGTTGTGCTGATGTTGTTGAGGTTGAAGCAGTGAGCAGTACTAGAAGAAGTGCAACAGACATATTGAGATGTCTCCTCATCTCTTAATTCTGAGAATTGGCCCAGAAAGATGGTTAATTAAAATACATGCACAAATGTATTGAGTTTGATTTATTGTATGATATATGTATATCATGTGATGCGCTCCAAGTCAGGTAGCAAATTCTTGTGCACCGCCCATTTCTAGCTTTCATTAAATCACCAAATTGATCAGTGCCCACCAAACCAAGTTGAGTTTTTTGTTTATAATTAATCTTCTCCAATAGACTACTTGCAACTCTCAATTCTCGTCATAAATATATAAAAAGTTTATGTACGAGGCATAAAGAGTACGAGCTCTGATAAATATATGTCGCTTGATGATCATCTCTTTGTGTTGAAATGTTTTTCACTTAGGTCGCAGATGATTGCATGAATGTTGAAAACATATACAACAATAAAATGACCCGGAAAAGAGGAAGTTGCAAATGAACCTTTTTCATGGACCATTTATAATGGGTAAATGTGATTTCCCAACCAGGCGGCATATTTTTTAAACTCCTATATTTACTCGAAATGTTTTTCCAAAGTGATATTTTTGATGTATCATGCCAAAGTGGTAGAAGATGCTTGGAAAGCGGGATTAAAAATGGGGATATTTTTGCGATTTTTATACATCCTGAGCCTCAGCTGAGTTGGTTTTTGGCTCTGGCTCTTTGCTACCACATTAGACTGCATCATACATGAATTAAATGTTTTATTCTCAAACCCCAAAGCTAGGAATTATATAAATGGTATTGCTTTTTTCTCCAAAATAAAAAGATAAATGGTGTTCTTTATCAATAGGACGAAAGGGCTGTTTGTATTTTCACAACAGTTACATGTTTCAGGTGTTTTCTTACTCGTTAGCTCATTTTGAGTGCTAAAAGAAATAAGTTGTGAAGCTTGTGCAATGTGTCGCTTTTCCATCTCTATTTTAGCAGTTTGATGCATTTTGCACGAATTCTAGATACCAAAGAGAGACGAATATCTCTTGTTCAAAGTAACACCATGCTTCTACTGCTGTAATGTCTAGGATTAGTCACTATCAAATTGAATATTTCTATTTAACCTTGTGGTTTTGGAGGAAACTAAATTCTAGGCCAATGATGAGAACAGATAACCAAGTTTGTGGCCAATATTTACAGGTGCTCCCAAGGTGTCAATGTGTTTCTAGGGAGGTTGAGTTTCCGGCCAATACGGCCATGTATATATTGAAGATATTGGAGAAGATCTATTTTTTCGAGTTATTGGAGAAGGCCTTTTTTTTAATGTAATGTTATTGGAGAATATTGATTTCTTGGCATTATAAAAATGGAGACCAGATGCTCTTCTATACTTGATTTTACTTCAGACGTATTTTTTTTATTTTAACCATTTTTATGCAAGTTTTTTTGCTTGGTTGATAATCAGAATACACGTTTGAAGAAAATATTTTTTGGGGGTTATTCAGAAAAATATGTTAATGACGACTACTTTCGCCTAAAATTATAGATTATTATTATTACTTGTTTGTAATTTTGAGTATTATTCATCCCAAGGAAAGGTACTTCCTTTTTTACTTTCTCCTTCACCATAATTTTAAATTTGTTGATTTGAAGTTAACGAGGTAGTGAAACTCAACAATTTATTTAGTTTGAGAATTTAAAGAGCTCGCTGCCTTCATATTTTTTTGTCAATTTTACCTAATAATTTCCATTGATGCATGAAACTATGCTTGGCCAGTCTTTTACATCTAGATGTAGGGCCATTATAGGATGAGATATGAAACATAACCATGGTGCTATTATATGATGTAGGGTCTAACCAGGCTGCCAATATATTATATGATCAGACAAGACTCAAGTGGTCTAATTAATCTGATGATACCCAACTTCTGCACGTAAATAAGATGAGATAGGACCAAAGATTTTCAATGCTGTAGAGGACAAAGGAAGCATCACATGCCCGTGGCAGATGTAAACAATAAATTACTCGCATTTCAGACATCTCTCTACATGGGTATGGAGAACAGGAGGAAGAGGAGATGCACGTTTCAGCCATAAGAAAGAAAAACAATCTGATATAGGACGATTTTCACTGTAGAGAGGACAAAGACGAAGCACCCAAAACATAAAGTACTCTTGAAATGGTCTATTTAAACACAACATCCCCACTAGGTCAAAGTTTGGCAGAAGATCACCATATCGAGATATATATTATGTTAGTCTGATATACAAAAAAAAAGTACATGTATATAGTACAAAACCAGCTGTCTTAGTTTATATATTCCTCAGAGTCGCCATCTTACACTGTTTTCAATCTCTTCGCTGCATGAATGAAACCAGTGATCACCTGAATCTCATCAAGTTGCTGCTCAAAACAAAGGCGGAGGTAAAAAATATACAGTCAGACAGAAGGAAAAAAAATTATCTAACAGCTAAAGAATGAGAATCGAGGAAATTTATGGCAAACACAACTAGTAAGTACTGTGGTTTGATCATAAAGGGTATTTTAGTTTTTTTGAATGAAGTTGTAAAACCATACCTGTGACAAGAAATGCCGCTGAACAGCATGAACAAGTTGTTCCTTCGATGGATTCGCGTCCACGTTCATCTGAAACAATGCGGCCATAAACTGAGATCATTGACTGTTTATGATAGAAATGGCTAGCACAGGCAGAAACGAAAAATGATGTCAAACAAAATGTTGAACAATAGACGGATAAAATAGGCTATAAACTTACTAGATTGAAGTGTTTCCAATATTTCCACAATGCTTCTGTTTCAAGCTTGGCCAGGTTCACCCTCTGCATGGCAGAATATTATGCTATCTAATGCCGCAACTTAGATGAAGATCAGAAGAGTGCAAGCATTTATTGGATGCATATTTGTTTTCAACTTCTGTTTCAAAATATGAACTAGTAGAGGGCGAACTTCTGCTTAAACATACCGTTGGGGGATGAGCTACACTGTTTGGAGCTTCTCTGTAATTTCTCCGACAATTGGATTTGGTTGACATCCATGGTTTTGTGGGTCGGAGTCTTGGCTTATTTGATTTTTGGAAGTCGCCACTGGCTATAAAGCAGTTAGAAAGATGGTTATTTGACAGAACGTGTTCAGAGATAAAACCAATTCCAGTGAAGAAATGAAGTCTTACAGCATTCATTCTCCTTATCACCCAAATCAGAACTGCTGCAGAACGAGTTCTCATCGCCTTCCTCATCCTCATTTCCGGTGGGAGCCTCAAGCACACTTAAAGCATTTCTCTGCAGCTTAACCTCCACTCCATTCTTTAATACCTACAGTTCAAAAAACAGGAAGAAAGTGAATAAGACAAATATGACTATGTCAATCTAACTAGATTAACTGAGAACTTTTACCAGCCAATGCCAGCCACCAAGGCCAACAGCTTTCTTGACAACACCCTGGAGACCCACTAGCACAGATTTCGTTCTGTTGTTTCCAGTTACAATAACTTTTGTGTGCCTCGGTAGCACTGATAATTCTTCATCTCCACTTTCTTCACGACAAGGGGATATAATTCGCGACGAGCAGACATCCGTCACAGCCAACATTTTCAATGGGAATGACCTGCAATCAACCTCTTAAATTATACCGCACATCAGAATGACCTGCATTACCCAAGCTAGATTCATATTTTTTCATATAAATAGCATTCCTCCAAAACAAATTAACAAGGTTACAAGAGAATGAAGGCAAGCCCACCCCCGTTACTTATCTCCGTGCCCCAAGGATAAAAAATTGCACTACTATTTAACTAAATTAAATGCAATTGCTTGGATTTAAACTAGATCAGAAAGAGAATAAATGCAGGAATCTAATCTTTCAGCAGGCTGTTATAAATTGTGCATTTATAAGAGAGAGACGGCCCATAATCAGTTCCTTATACAATGTAATTAACACACCATAATTTCATTATCACAAGACACCAATAAACTTTCCCCATAAATCATTCCTTTCAAGTTTAAAAACAAAATAGTTACTTTTCACACTGTGCTTACTTTTGGAGGTAAAAATTTACCCAAAACAACCACCAAACCTACAATTTAAGTAAGAAACAAATGTATTTCTTCCAAATTGATAATCACGACCGAAAAATTAGAATTATGAATATTAGTTATAACAATTCACCATATAAAATTAAGAAATCTGAATTCAATCATGATCTCATCACTTAAACTCATTACAAAATGGAAACAATGACATAATCCCACAAACAGCATCCACATTCAATAAAATCATCCAACAAACAACAGCATTTCAAATTGAACTAAAACGGTCGCCACCCACACACTAAACCAATTAAAATCAGAAACCAAACAAAAAAATCCTTCGATTCAAAAACGCAAACTTTTGAACACACGCAGCATCAAATACCTGCACAAATTGGCGGGATCCATCTCAAACTCGCCAAATGCAATTCAAACACTGCACCTCCCAGTCCCTCCCACTTGACACTATCAGCTCAAACAAAAGAAGAAAACACTATAAATGAGCATGAAACAAGCTCAAAAGAAATGGGTTTGTTTAATGTGGGGAGAAGATTCAGATGATGTATGAGATAAAGGGAGAAGATGAGAGTGAAGAGCAGAGAAGAGAGAGAGAGAGGGGTGAGCAAAATAATTGCAGACCAACTACCAAGGATCCAATGGTGTATCTATCTCTCCCTCTCTTCCTCTGTGATTGTCAGGTGACCGGCTGTAGCAGGTTTCCCGACAGGGTGCGTGTGGCTACCGTTGGAAGTCGGAAGAACAGGTTTAGCCGGGTCGGGCAGGTAAATGGTTGGCGGGTAAAAAACGAACACACTCCTAAAATTTTTAAATTTTTTTAGAAAAATTACTTTTGAAAATTAATGGAATCAATAAACCCCACCCCAACTCTGCTAAGACATGTATTCGATGAAATTTCTCCCACACTTAGTACTCTTCTTACTAAGATTATTTTATAATTTTTAGGCATGTATTAATCATTAATATTTCAAACTTGCCCATAAAATTTTAATAAGTATATTATTATTACATGTTTAGTTTATTTTTGACACCAATTCTAGTTAATAAAAGTAAAATTTATTTTTGAATAAAAAACTTAATATAAAGATAAACTTTTACTTAAAGAATCTATATAGGTGGAAGATGTGACATATTTAACATAAATTTAAATATAATATAATATTTAAAAATACAATAAAATTAAAATGCATTTAAGAATATTTCAAACTAAAATAATCTTCGAGACGGATATTTTATTTTCGGAAAATTTTTTTACTATTGATATTTTAAAAATATAAAATATAAAAAAGATATTAATAGACAAAAATCTAACTAGCTATTCAAATCAATATAATACACTCTTTACCGAGTGAAATAAAACTATCTTCCTTTTTTTACTAACTTTTCATTGAAGCGTACACACCACCGATCTTATAATATTTTTCATTTCAAAAAAAAAAAGAATAAATTTACCCGGGTCCGGAGGGTCCGACAAATAGTACGGTCCGAATGGCCGGGCTGCAAAAAGGGCAGGGACCGGCACGTGTGCGGAAAACAGCTGTCGGGGGAGATCATATCGGCCGGGGGGGAAACAGCAACTATCCGAAAACCGCTGTGGACGCCAAAACCCCCGTCCACCAACTCCAAACCCGATTGAATTCGATGCCCTTCAAGTCCGGTCCAGGCTGGAAACCATTTTGGTCTTGGGCCCCACGTGGGGGAAAGATCCCAGTCCCATGCATTTTTTTTTTCTTTCTTTCTTTTTCTTTTCCTCCCCTCTTTTTATCTTTTTCAACTTTTTATATCTTAATAACATTTTAGAATGCATGAGAAGTTGATAAATTTTTTTTGACATCATTATCACCTATTTTGATATTTAAAAAATATATTAGTTAATAAATATTTTAAAATTAATTTTTATTATGTTTACTAAGATAATTGAGATGATGAATTCAAAGCAATAAAGTAAATTGAGTTAAAAATTTGTAATAATTTTTATTATTTATTTTTTTATTTGTTAGTATAAATTTTGAGTAATAAAATGAACTATACTGCTCAAAATAAAAATGTTGCTTAGTAAAATTTGACAAAATTAGTTTTATCATCAAAAGGCCTGCACTAATTAGAATGGTAGAAAGAATATCATTTGCAGCTAATACTAATTATTCTAATTTATAAATAGATAACTCTTTAATTTTTTATTATCATTATCGTCAATATCTCCTAATTAACTTGATTAGAGTAAGGTATATGATTTTTTACAGTAATATTATGTACAAATTGGTTGGTCAGCTCTGTTCAGATTTACACAAGCGCTTTAAATACTGTTTTTGTTTAACTTATTCGCTTTCAAAGACGAGTCGAACATTATATATTGGTAATTTAATTTATTTTTTTCCAATTTAAGCATTGAATTAGGACGATCTTGTTTGAATATAACTGGCTTGTTTGGTATTCTTAATACTAAAATTTATTAAAGAATTAATTTATTTCATTTTGATATAATATATATATCTATATAATAAAATAATTGTGCGCTTGTTCGTTCTATGGGTCGCACGTTTTAACCATGTGGGATGATAAAAATCAACAGAATCAATAATAACAAGTTTGGAAGTTTGTAGGATCGGAAAATTTTACACAGTTCAATGGATGGTTTTAGGAGGCGATGCTCAAGTTGGGGATTTAGTCAAAATTTCATGATTTTGATCTTTTAAATAAACTCTTCTCACAAGTTGCAGAAAAAGAACACTAATAGAGCTTTTGTTGATAACTTAATAAGAAAAATAGTTGCTTTGGGGTCTTCAAATCTTTCAATCTTTTAGTATTTCAGTCTTCAACTCTTTAATAATACATGAATTAGAGTTTGACTCACCAGCATGTATCTCATGGAGTGGTGTTGACTTAAAGTCCATTTTAGAGTTATATAGAGTTATTTATATTAAATTTTTAATTGTGTATTAATCTTTTTGTATTTAAAATTGAAAAATATACAATTAATATTACTTAAAAATATTAATTTGACTAACCTAAAAAATAATATATTTTGATAAATTTTATGATTTGATTGGAAGAATAAATTATAAAACTAGTCACTATTGATCTCTTGCGGAGTTTGAATCGTAAATTATAAAGAGAAGTTTACTTAGGGAATTTCTTTAAAAAAAATTAAAACTATAATACAACGCAACGCAAAATAACTATAAGTCTTTTTCTCTTAAGTATATTCCCCCCTCTTTAATAATTCTCCTTTTATTTACATATTCCTCGAGGACCAGTGAGGTTTTTATTTTCTTATTTGCTTCTCTAAATATTTCAAGTTTTTGAACCAAAACTTTTCTTCGTACTATCATCCTCCATAAAACTTTCGCCTTTTTTTTTTTCTTTTTTAAAAGAATCTCGCCTATTTTGACTATGGTGGAATGGACTGGTTTAAAATTACTCCAAGGGCATATTAGTACGTGGCTAAGTCTTGTCTAGGGGACATGTGGGGTAGTAAAGTACGTACGCAAGTCTCAATGTACATACAGCGTCAAACCTTATTTTCTTATAAAAAACTGTAATAAAAATAAGCTTTTCGTTATTTTAATTATATGTTATCTAGAAAGATATCTAAATTCCAATCTTAATTACAAAATAACAAGCTTTGGATGAAACCAGTTCAATTGGGCACAAGCCAAACTCATTTTATATATTTTAAATCAATTTTTGAATTATTTTTTTTCATGCATACATCAATCAAGCTTAACCATGTTACGCATGGGTAGTACTTTATTCATGAATTTGTGTTGGTAGTTTTGTTCAACAATTTAAAAAAAATAAGGGATTGACGTTTATTTTGCAATATTTTGTGAAGGTTTCTAAAGAGTACCTTGACCACACTAGATTTTACCAACATTAGTAAAATATGTTTTTTTGGCCATTACATTATAATTTTTTACTTTTCTAAGTGAAAACACCTTATTGATCTTTTATTCAATAAGTAAGATCAAACTATTACATCACTAAATCGCTCATCTCACACCAACTCATACGTTCGTTAGGTTTGTTTGATTTGATAGATTATGAAATGAAGACAAACAAAACGATTTAAAAAAAGAAATTAATTTTTACTCATTTTAGTCGATGAGTTTTGTTTGAAAGAAAAAAATATTTATAAAGCATCATTCTTATTTTTTATCATTTTTTAACATTTTGTGTAGAAAAGTGATTTGTGGAGAGTAAAAACAGATTTCATTTTTAACAATTTCTTCCAACTGGCGCTGGTGGTCACGAGACGTATGGATAGAAAGCCCGTCTAAAGGGAGTCTTGGGGATGCCGGTCTTGTGCCCAGGGACTAGCCGGAGACTCGCCGACAGCGAGCCAAAGTGGTGGCGGCATTAGGAGTGGGAAACTTCGAAAATAAATGAAAATCTCTTAAAAATAAATGGGTGAAGCTACGGCTGACGTGGATGGCTATGATCTTAGCACATGGCACAATCTGAACGTCCAACAACTCATGACCTAATGAGACATACCTATGGATATATACAATATACATATTAACGGAAAGCTCGTATCGAGACAGTCCAAAATCAAAACTGACTCGAGTTCTAAAAGTAACTCCATAATTATAAATAATCGAGGTAAGCAGGCTAAATGAGCCTCAAATCCGTGAAATCAATTGAGTGAAAATATACGAATCAAATCCAGCTGGGCCCATAGGGGCAATCCAGTGATCCAAAATCCCAATGATGTATGTAAATGAGATACCCTGAAAATCTCAAACGGATAGTAAACGCCGTAACGACCGACATCTAGGCCTAAAACTGGTTAACCCATAAAAATCCTCTGTATACCTCGTGTATACAGTGATAACTCATGCTATGTTGTAGCCTAAATAAAGCTATCATCTGCATGTTGGGAATAAGCAACCATCATAATATGCACATATGGCCATATGGGCCCCATACTCATAGATTGAAGACTAGTCTAGCTTGAGCTCACTCGAACAGACTTGAGACTGACCCGAATTGAGCAAAACTACAAGCGGGTAATTAAATAATCAAACTGGTACATATGTGAGATGATTCTCATGTTAAATAAAATCAATAATATATTCTTCTACACTAGAATTACTTATGAGGGCTCTAATCAGGAATCATAAGCCTTGGCTTGAACAACGTCCAATTCTAACTAGTCATATGCCTCTCTAAGCATTTTCATACTATCCCACACTCAGGAAATCCAGTATATTAAACCTCTTTACATCCTCCGTATAACTCTTGGCCCTGAGCGCTGAAGTCGAGTACTCTTAGGTAAACGCCTTTAGTACCCTTTGAATCTACACGTCTAGACATGTGCTACATTGGAGTACCCGTAATACTCCACACTTTTCTGGGTTTGAGGAACTCAAAATGTGGAGTTGTCAGGATCTCTTTGGAATGGAACAGCCCTGTCACCAATTCAAAATCCTCTTTGACTGACAAGTATATGTGTGTGTGTGTGTGTGTGTGTGTGTGTCTATATATATATATATATATATA
>JAVDBV010000964.1:0-23146 GCA_032619315.1 Piper longum
ATATATATATATATATATATATATATATATATATATATATATATATTGTGATTTTTTGGACGCTAGTTATTGTATATAATACGTATGCTCTATCATGTGGAAATGTGGTCATCATGAGGCTAGGGGAACGTACGCGTTCAGGACATCTAATTTGTTAGGGTTTAGAAACTCATGATATTAAACCAACCCTAATAATGTTTTATGCATGAACAATGTTTGTTAGGTTTGGCAAGACAAAAGTAGGTAGTCGAGTACATATACTTTTGTAATTTTTTCAGGTTTTTATCGTGCGGTACAACAAAGGTAGTATTGTCAAACAATAACATCAATATATATTTTAGATGGTAAACCTTGCATATCATTTTCATAATCACCATCGAATTATTTTGATGTCTGACCAAATAATTAAGAGGAACCTCAGTATCACCTGCAGTGGAAGCCATCCATTGATATTGCGCGGTTGTAATTTCTTTTAATAAAGTTAAAATTACCCTCCTCATCTAACTGTCCTTGTAAGCTAAGGGCTGATATTAAAGTTAAATTATATAAGAGTATCAACAGCAGCTGATGCTAATTATTCACAATAATTAACAGACGAGCCACGGTTCTTTTTTACTACCAAATAGGAATTTGATGGCAAATTAAATAAACTGCCTCTCTAAACAAAGAAAGAGAATAAAGTATGGAACCCCCCTTGAATTGTGAATAGAATATGTTATATTATGTCGACCATTTAAAGATTTTACACTAAAATATTATTTTAGGGACTAAGATAATCCCACATTTCCACTATGGTATTTTAGAACTTCTATCAAGTTGACCGTTTATACTAGTGACACACATTCATATAAAAAACAAAGAACTGAAAGAATTGTATTATCCATTAACACGATTATTAACATTTTAATCTACTTTCTTTTATAGGTGGTCAACTCTCGTTACAGATACTTATTAGTTGAATCTAGCTCAGTTGGATTGGATCAACTCCCTAAGGTCGTTTATTTGTTCAATTTTCTGTCATGCAATGTTGAATAAAACTTTTGGTTTTGCCTGCTAGATGGAAACATAATTTTATGCATTCTAATTTCTCTCGCTCGATTAATCCGAGTAATTTATCGACGAAGATATAGAATTAGCATTTGTGAGCCTAAGAGAGAGCCTTTTTTTGTCACAGGATCCAGGAAGAGACTTTAAGCCGCAATCTTTTGAATGCATGGTTAATGACAAAATGGGCATCCGGTATTTTGATGTTTCCAAAGATAAAAGAAAGATGATTTCTAAAAAATGTTGGGGCCCTAAATCACATAGATCAAAACAACTTACAAGTATTATTCAAAGACTACTCGTTAAAGACGACTAAAGACTGGTAACCCAACAGATTCACAGTCGATCAACATAGCCCAAAATTCCGGAAGGCCAAACATATGACTGAAAAAGCTAAAATTAATGATGTATAAATGCTTACACTGGTTGTGATGTACATTTCACACAACCTATTGCTGATAATTTGTGCAACTCCGGATCACTTTAGAGGAATTCCTAGTAATAGCAATCAGAGATTGTATATGACAAACCATATTGGCCAGTTTGCACTAAGCAGTCTGACTGAGAGGCTACAAATTAAAAGATACAATTGCCCATAATCTCTGAATCATCTTTCTTCGTCTATGCACCAAAAGGTATGACATGGACCCTGAACTAGGAAACTAGAAACTAGCAATTGGAGAAACAAAAAAAATGGAACCTAGAAACTAGTAAGTGGAGAAGAGAGGGGGGAAATAAAAAAGGACTTAAACATAATTACAATGGATGCATGAATGAGCTTCTACGCCAAACTTGCACATAATAATACATGCAAGGAAATTTCACTCCTCGCCAATCACCAGGACGAAAGGTATTGGATTTTGCCGTTCAGTAGGAGTGTTTATCTGCATGGCGATCATTCATTAAAACTTAAGTACAGATTTTGAACGGAAACACATCACCGTCGAAAACAACACTCAAAAATCAAAACTCCAGCCGCAGCAAAAACTGAAAACCAGTGATCTAATTTGCAACTTCTATGCAATGCAGCTTGTCATCTCTGCAACCAACATAAATACGGCCAGAAATCATCACAGGTGAAGAAAATACATCTCCCGGTAGTTCAATACTTGCAAATTTTTGCACCAAAGGAAAATTGTCAATTGTTTCCTCCTGAGTCACCTCCCCTCTAAAAATATTAGTGGTGATTCTCAGCACATGTATGCTTCCTGAGGCACTGCTTATGCAAGCCAACCTGGTGAAAGATCCAAATGGCATAAAATATCGTCACTGAAAAAAAAAATATTGGATCAAGTGGCACATTTACCTTTCTGCTTGGCGTCTTTCATCGGTTATCACCTTCAATTGCTCATCAATGTAAGCAGAGGATGTAATTGGATCACCAATATTGTATTCCCAGATGATAGAACCCGTTTCCTAAAACATAGCCAATAAATTGTGTCAATCTCTACTTTTCCATACATTCATAATTGAACTCAAAGCTTCTAGATTTGATTAACACCTGCTACTTTAAAATCCACTCTTTAATCTTGACCCAGTTCAAATGATGCCCTTTTCTCATTCAAACCAAAAACAACTTCCCTTTCCTTATATTCTTTCTGGTTCAATGAGCAGGTGTCAAGGTCAAACAATCACCCACGAAACCGTCAATTAGCACTAATAATGGCCTAAACATAATGTCCATTATGCTTCTCAGCTCACAATCACTTGGGTACATGGCAATAATGAAGAAAACGAAGATCACAATGGCAAGGTTCTCCTGAGCTAGTGGTGCCAAAGATCAACTAACAAGTTATATCATGACTAGTATGTGGTGTAAAGGACAAGGAATATGCAAGAAGAATTAGATCAGACTACCGCCTAAATTGACTTGGATAATAAAAATGCAGCTTTCTTTTAGTACTTGCACAATCCTGAATGACTATCAACGAAAATCTGTTTAGGATGTGCTAAAATATAAACATGGACTCATGGAATCGATTAGGAGTGTGATATTTACCGGTGCCTTACTTTCATCTTTCCGTATTTTAGTTTAAAGCATATTTCCATTTTGTTTTCATTCACCTTATTTCATCAAGTTGCATTTGGACAGAAGTTCAGTTTCAGAAGGAAAAATAGAAAATTCAGTAGCATTGCCCTAACAGCATTTGATCATTTCAGCTGATAAATATGTGCTCATGGTAAGAGTAAACTTGAGTTTGCATGCAGTCATCTCCAACTGCCATCTAATTTGATCACTCGTGGGATTAGAAAAATCTCCATTTGAGTTGTATTTTCTTCTGATTCATCTGAGTGTCTCATGCTTCCATGGATATCATCAAAGAGTATACACTCTTACATAAGCTGCTATATAAGGCTTAATCTAGCAGGTGAAAGGACATAAATCAAGAGATTTGAACTTCTATTATATAACCATTCGAAATTAGTCTTTCAAACTATCCCACCATACAGCATTCCTAAATCACAAGCAACTTACCAGATCAAGGGAACGTGCAACGCCATCCCGGGAACAAATCAGCACCTAGACATACCATAAAAAATCACATTAGAATACATTCAGATTAATTAGTTAATCGCATGATATGAATCGCATGATATGTAAATATGTTGGTCTAGCTAAAAAAAATAGTAGTTTAAAGGCCACCGGAATCAGTAACAAAACCTGAGATGGAATTGCCATAGAAATGCAGGGTCCAGCAAAAATTGGGGCACCAATAATTGTCTAAAACAAATCCCAATCCACATCAGCATTTGGATCATAAAAACAACAGCCTTCACATTTAAACAAGTAAAAACTAAAGAAGTACACGTCCTTTATCATCAAACAATTGAGGCAAGTAATTGCAATCAGCGTGACATACTAGACGCTGCTTGATTTCATCCATCATACCCCACAATCAACAAGTTTCCAATTTTCATTAATTGATCACACCATGTTATGCCAGATCTTTAAACCACAGCATTTGACTATTAAATGCCTTCACACTACTCATACTCGTGAACAAGTATGGTCATATATAGTTGTCAATTATTTCAGCACCAAAGAAGTTAACCACCACCAGTGTGATTTGCATCAACCATCTAGAACACAGCTCATCTAGTGAAGGATACTGCAACACACATTTCAACATCTTGCAGAAACAATGATAATACCTTCCAGGCAACAGAACCACTAAGATCCAGTGCAAGAATATGGCCATTAACCAAGCAACATATAACTGCATACAGAATAAAGTTGTAAATTTATAACATGCGCCTCCACTAAAAGAAATAACAATAATGAACCAGTATATTTTAAGGATACGTACTAGTTCTAGCAAACACAATAGATAGTGACCCAAAGATGGGAGCTCCCATGTTGTGCGCCCAGAGAACAGTATGTGGTAATTTCTAAGGTTGTTGAAAATGATATTCCAATTAGACATTTCTCTATATACAAACAAAATAAAATTTCTAAAATGCCACACCTCCACTGAAATAGCTGTCATAAGTCCACCGGTAGATGCAACAAATATTCTGTTGCCAACCTTCAAAATCAAAATGCATACCAGATTACAGAAAAAGGCAGCAGTTTAGTACAGTATATCACAAAATAAGCCTTCACATTTATGAATGAAAAATAGCATATGAACTTGCAATTGTCAAACACAAATTACAACATTGGAACAACAGGCTGTAAGTTCTTAAGCAAAATTCCTTTAAAAATTAGGTTGTCATTTGATTAAGAACTAGGAATAATCATTAATAAGGCCTTCACACAGAAAGTTTTAGCTTTGAATTTTCATAACTGTAGATTATCTGCTCAACACTTCAACATCTTTCCATTATAGAAGGGCCACATATTCTTAGTCATTTAGTGATCGTTGAAACATGCACATTTCCCAGAATCCAAAGAACATACTATTAGGTCGCTGTTTAGGACGTCAGGTGATAAATCAGTATAATTAGGGATTTGAGAAGCAAACAGGGCAGATTTTGGTAGAAATTTGGCCCATTCAAAAAAGTTTGTCTGCTTCCTTGAATTGGGAAAGAGCAGAACAGAGAAAAATTGTCATTAACTACCACTTTTTTCCATTCATTCCCCTCCAATTACAAAGGTGTCTTCTATTCAGAAGCAACCCTAATGGACCATATCCTAATGGGACTAATGACTATTACCCTTAGTGGACTTATTATCCCCTTCCCTACAGCCCTAATTGGCTTATATACAGTAATCTTACAGATACATTAGGAGCCCTAAATTGGTTTTATTATCTCTACAACCATGCATAGAACAAAGATTGGCACATTTAAACTTTTAGATACTTCAGAAGTTCTTATTCACCATAATCGCTTCAATTCTTATTCCACTTCCATCATCATTTTATCAAAATGTTAAGAATTTAATTATAAATGCTATTTAAGACAACAAATATGCTCCGGGTGAAAGGAGAAAGCATACTCATGAGGGAAAATGAGACGTGGACAATGAAAAAAATGGTAAGAAAAAAAAAAGTAAGCTTTTGAAAACATAAATGATAAAATTAGTTATCATAGCCTTACCCTGTCAATAACAGGAGAACCATATAAACTTCCACCACAAAAAGTTTTGGAAACACACTGACGTTTCCTGTAGTCTAAAGCATACAGATTGTGGTCATGTGATCCACACCTGCAAAAAACATAATGTTCAAAACCATGACATGAAAATTAATATCATATAAATACATATATATATATATAGATATATATCCAAATTTACTTTTTTTAACAATAACAAAATTACTAATTGGCTTGATAATCACTACCAACTATCCAATGCATATACCTATTCAGTCATAACTGAATTTTAAATCATGTTGGCATGGTGATCATATACCAGAAATTAACAACAAATGCGCGTCCGCTAAATATGAATAAGGATATCTTATTTTTCCAGAAATGAAAATAGTAAACTAAATTTCAGAGAATGCAAAGGAAAAAAGAAACATGAACTGTAAGAACATACCAAATCAGATCTCTGTCAATGTCAAAAATAGGTTGTGACTTGACCTTCAGAAAGAAAGGAAGGAAGAAAGAAGAATTTTTTTAAGAAAAAAGGGCATTAAATTGTGACTTACAAAAATAAATGCAATAAACAACCTAAAAGCTCAAATGTAAATGAAATCAAAGTTAACAACTAAAACATAGCTATATGCATATCCAAACACAAAGCCAACAACATATATTAAGATGCTTATATTTGGCGCATTGCATTGAATCCTCATTTGGACTCATCTAATAAGATTTTTTTTTCTGTTATCGAAAAACCTATGTATTATCGTGCATTGCCAGGCCCAAGCCTGAATACAGGAAGGGGGGTGTCAAGAAGAACATCTCACTGCCTTCCCAATTGTAATCACCTGGATCCCAGATAAGGATCCATGTGTCCAACCCTTACAGGATAAGACGAAGTAGACTGAAAAAACTGTGTATCTTAGGTACATATTTGATCTTTCTTAGTAAATCTAGTTGTTATGTAGTAATAAAAACAATGGAAGGACACTCATACCTCACCTCCAGTTTGGAAAATCCAAGATATTTCTCCACTTAAAAAGTCCAGAAAATAGACTTTACCATTGTAGCATCCAACAATAATCTACACAAGATTTCAAACGGTCATTTAAATTTAGTTCAATGCTAGTACCAAGTGAGGAATCTACCTTATCGGTCAAAGAATAAGGTACAGTCACACAATAATAAAATGAACCAGACACCTGAGTAAAGTCTCCAGTGATTGTTGCAGAGCTTTCAATTCGTCCTTCCAACCTTATTTTCCAAATTAGCAAACCACTGATAAAAAAAAAACAAAACATACTGTAATGATCGCATATTCGTTTGGCATGCTAAATTTTGAATTACGTGAATGATGGAGAATCATATGGATACAATGATCTACTGCAGAAATTGGTAAAATCATTCACAACTATATCTACCTTAAAGCATCAACACACATAAACAAGCCTGCATGAGACCCAATGAATATGTACAAAGCAGAATCTTTCAGCACAACCAGTGGCGAGGCGTCAACACATAACTCCATAGGAACAGCCCACAATTCTCGCAAAAAACCATTTTTATATTTTGATGCATCATAGGAAATAGAAGAATCACCAAACTCCAACTTTTCGCCATACATGACCTTGTTACAACGACCAAAAGCAGCATTTCCAGACAACTGCAACAAAGAGTAAGACAATGCTGTAGACTCAAGCTCTTCCTGTATTTTTGAACCGCCGGCGACACTTTCCTGATCAGCAGAGCCTGCACGACTTTCATGTAGCAAATTCACCCTCTTATTAACAAATTTCTTCATCAAATGTTGAGACTTCAATTCTCCAGAAAGTAAAAATAAACCTCCACCCAATCTGTTCTCTCTTACAGCTTCCACTATCTGATGTTCAGGAGCAGAGCCAGATATGCAATTAGACAAAACATTAGTATCTCGTAATGCATGTTGAAGCTTAAAAGGGCTTGGGAAGCTATAAAGCAATCTCATATCAATCTGCAACTTGTGTGCAACCTGAGCTGCAGAGATGGAATTACCGCCCATGGAGAAGAAATCATCATCATCAGCTATGTCTTCAACCATTAATGCATTGCAAAATACCTGGTATGAACCCCCCCAAAAAAACAACATTGTATAACAATAGCAAAATGAAACAAGTTAGAAGGTGGGGAACTAAATCTCCTGCAGCCAGAAGAACTTTAAAAACAAAATTAACACGTGAAAATAGCACAATTATTAGCGGTAAACTGAAGTTTATGGTGGCTGAAGTATTTTAGAATTTGAATTGTTTCCATAAGGTCAACACTAACGTTTGACTGTTCCCCCAGATGTTTGAGATGTTTTAGGAGATATGACTACAAGCAAGCAAGTGAATGAATGATGAAACAAATTGAATTTCATCCCTTATCTCCGACATGGCATGAAGAGCCAAGATCGTCCCTTGCCCGATTTTGGCATATGGCACAACCATCAAAGGCTTGTTCACTCCAACAACTTTTGTGCTGCTATTTACCCTTCCTTTCCTACCTTCAGTTATTGGTTTGATGATTGCCATCTTTTGACACTAGTTGTGAGTTCATGCTTCCTACATTATTTATTGCGGATTTGCGGCATTTTCACTATTGAACCAAGGGTGTTTTATGTTCATTCAATGGGTTACTGTATGATGTACACTTACGTTTGACTGTTTCTCTTTTAACAAATTCTTGTATGAAATGTTTTAGAAGATATCTCTACAGATCAGTAAGTTGTTGCAACTTCAATTTACATTATGTACATCAATTACCAATTCTTATTCTCAGCACAACACAACTGTAAACACAGCATTGCTCTTTCTGCACAGACATATTATTACTGACAGTTAGACCTACCGTTGAATGCTCAAGCTTTGTGACTAGAATCAAACATGGATTTCTGAATTTCAAAATTGTAGCTTTCACTAGAATGGAAAAAAGGATGACCTGTTTAATAAGTTGGATAAAGGATGGACCATCTGTGCCATTACTGCGTTTTTGTCTAGCATGTACATAGCTGACTGTTTTCCTTTCCAGCAAAGTATAATCAACTTTTCCAGTTGCAGATTTTGGCAGTGATTCCATGAAAAAGTAGAGGTTTGGAACCATAATCTTCGGCAACCTTTCGACCAGCCAATTTCTGAAGTACATACCCAATGACTGACATTCATTTACTCCACCATCATGGAGACAATGCTTATTGCAATATACTCCACTTTCTTTTGTTACTATGTAAGCTCCAATATGTGCTATGCTGCCCAGATCTTTGTATAAAGATACAACAGCCACATCGGCCACATCCTTATGCTCCCTAATTGTGCTTTCAATCTCCTCCAGATTAATACGAATCCCATTTACTTTTACTGTTCGGTCTCGCCTTCCAAGAAAGATGAAATCACCAGTTTCTAGTTTTCTAACCAAATCCTTAGTTCGATAGTATGTACAAGGCGCCTGATCCTTGTATTCTTGGTGCAGTGTAACACAGTCGAGAGATTTCAACTGCATAGGAGATGATTCAGAAAAGTAACCAGCAGATAGGCAATCCCCACTAACATAGAGCTCACCTCCATCAGATATTTTTGGATCTTCATCAATTAATACATCACAGTTTGAAATAGGTATGCCAATAGGTACACTGTTAAGCCTATTGCTCCGCAATAGCATAGTTAACCTTCTGCAATCGAAATAGGTGCAATCGCCAGACACCTGAGAGTATGTAAACTTCATATGTTACTAAAATTGTATTTGACAATCAAGTAAAGTTTTGATCTTAAAGCATAATGTAGCTAGCTTTCTATATCAAACATGACCAAATACTTTACGAGGAGAAGCAACAATTATTCATATGACTAATTGGATGTATACATCAATTCATTCAAGCTGACAAAGAAGGAAACAGTACTAAAGAACAATAATTCAGTCACAATACACTGACAGATTCTCTTTCAACCAGAGGAGACACCTCTATCAAAGAGATTCAAGACAAACATTTTTTCATTTTTTAATATCATGCGACCAAATGGCTGTATATTTAATATTAAACTGATAAGAATAACACTTATAAGACTTGAAAGACAAATTTATAGATTCGATTTCCTCAAAGTAATAAAGAACAAAAAACAGGAGCCATTTTGTCTAACTCAATCTTATCACGGTACATCAGCTAGCATGTTAGTCCTGGATAGCCTAAATGGGAAGATTTTTTGCACTGAACTCAAATTAAAAAAAAAAAAGACCATGCAGGGCCACTATTCATTGTGGTAGATTTATAATCTAAAAGAATTAAAATTTGTGTTTATAGAATAAGACTGGTATGGACAATGGACAAATAGATTGCAACAATTTGATGCCTACCTTCTACAAGCTAGACCCATGTCGAAAAGCAGACATTTTCCCTATCTCAGAACTTGTGCACGATTAAATAAAGGGCAGGCAATATAGTCCCATATCACATGAGTGGGCACCAGCATCATGCAGCATAGGATGTTCAGGTGTTCTAAATGGCAAAACCTTAAAATTTTCGATCAGTGAAACCCACAAAGAATGGCTCCAGTTGCATGCTGGCATAATCAAAGGTTAATCTTCCTACATAAGACCTACCTTTTAGCTATAACACTTTCTTTTATAAAATTCAAATAAGCTATTAAATCTAAAAAACATTATCATGTTAAACCACATCAAGCTGAACCTCACCCATTTTAATGCACAGGATGCTACAAACCTATATATGACTGATTGACCAGAAGCCACACTTATAGGTTTAGGTATTTAATATACCTGCATTTATTGTCCTTACTCCTTCCTAGTCACGGTTAATTGTTTTCTTGAAATTTATACTAATAAAAAAAACAACCCAATTGCCGTCCACTGGACATGCATTGCCTTCTTTATGTCTTTCATCAATCTAAACACGCCCAACTCATTTTATGCGATCCCCATCTTATTGACATAATTTTTTTGGGAATTCCAACATATCTTGCTATGAAGTTTAAATTCATCAAGGAAACCCACAAGGGGAAAGGACAAGAAGACTAAGCCCAAGAAGACCAACGAAAAGAAAAAAATCACATCAAAAAATTTGCTAGATAACTACATTATCTAAAATTTCCTCAGAGGACCTCCGAGGCTAATTGAACTTCAGATATTATCGAAGAAGCGGGAGCCTGATGAAAAGAGGCTTGATGTGGATGCGAAAGTAGCTGAGCATAAAAGGTAAGTAATCTATCAATCTCGGCATTGAAAGAGAGGATATGGTGATGAACATGGCATTTCAACATTCGATATTACCATTTATAGGAAAATTAGCTTTAGGACAAATTGTACCAAGACCTGCATGGGTTGAGTGACTACCACAAGGAAACAAGGACAGATAATGGGGAATCACGTATTTTTCAACCTTGAGCTTAAATACCCTCACTCAGACATGTGAAGTGATAATCTAGATTCTGGGCAACATTAGGTCGGCACTATAATCTGAAGAAATTAAAAGCAATTTTTTATTCCATCACTCCTGAAAGACTGAAACATAAAAACAAGAAACAAACCTTAAAATAATATCAATAGCTGACCTCTGTACTTCCGTACAAATTCAATATAGATGTCCTAGGCAGAAACTTGACCAGATTTTGCCACAATGATAGGTCAAAAACTTCACCACTAAGGATCAATATCCTTAAACAGTTACAAATACCCATTGCTTGCGAGCTTTGCATAAGAGGCAAAAATGCTTTCATTAATGATGGAACCATGGTAAGCCTAGTGACATAATATAACTGCAAAAACAACATAATATATTCAGCTAAGAGAGTTGGAAGAACTCAAACTCTAGAACATGGCAATTGAAGAAAACAAGATATCCCAATTTACCAACTTAACAACCAATCTAAGCCAGTATTTATAATATGCAAGTTACTCATAAAACTGTCCTGCTATCCAATCCATTGATTAATTGCTAAAACAAGATCATCACTACAAAGAGATCAATGGAAATGGAAACAACATGGGAAGCTCATATATTCAACATAAAAACCTAATCCAATGATTATTTCCACTTAAAGTTTTGAATTAAAATGATCATCTTATGATGGTTCTGCTACATATTTTAGACTAGCCTAAAATCAGACATTGAAATGATCTTTTTTTCCAACAAGAAAAAAAACTCCAAAATAGTCCCTTCCTCCTCTTCATAAAAATTAAAGCATTTAAACTAACTAAATAGTAGCTTACCTTCAAAAAATGATGTAGATGCATAATTCAGATAATTCTTTCAAACCTATGCATTTAATGAATTAGACACTCTGATGAAAACTTACTCCCATATACACTTCTCTTCCCATTCTTAGAAGTAGAGATATTTAACCTACTCAAAAGTATATCTTTACCTTCAAAAAATCCAGTAAGTGAAATGGATTTTCTTTCAGCACATCAAAAGGAGGAACAATAAGTGCAACCCCAGAAAGGACAGAACTAAGAAACTCTTGTAGATGGTCTACAAAGCTGATTGATGTCTTAAATATAAGAACTTCGGCTTGGTGAAAGGGATACATTTCATTCATCCAAACAAAGCGATTCAGTAGACCTAAAAGACAGAAGAAGATCAGTAAAACTACTGGAACCTGTCATAAATGTTGATCCAACTGAATGATGAAGTAAAGCAAGAAAAAACTAGAAATTAATGGTGCTTCAGAATAAATTTGTTCTATTGACTGTTGTTTCCTCCATGAAAGGGGTAGAAAAAATAAGTACAAACTACCAAATACCAATAGTCATGATGTTTGGCAAACTTCTAAGTACCAAGTACCAACTCATTTTTTGCCTCTTCTAGTTCTCTAGCTGTCTTCAACTACCCACATTAGCTATGACACTCAATTCATCTACACCAAATACTTTGCATTGTTTAAGTAAATATTTAGTGGCCCCATTTCCTAAAAGCTTGAGTTTTGGGACAAGCGACAATCTAAACTTTTCATGGTATGGGAGCTAAAGGTTTGGAGTTAGAATTCTGTTGGCGCCCGGAGAAACATTAACTTGCCTCATGTTGTATCCAATAGAATATTTGCCCCATGCTTGTCCACATACTAAGCCTTACAAAGTTTGTTTGCACGTGAGGGGAAGTGTTAGAAATAAATATTTAATGGTTCTCTTTTCTAATAGCTTCAGCTTTTGGGACAAATGGTTAGATCATCTAAAATTTACATGCATCAACATAAGTACAAAACACATTCACATCTATTTGTTAACATCTCATGATACAAGCACTCAAAAATTTTTGTGGTCACCGACAATCTTAGCCTAATATTATAAAATGGGCTAGGTTCAATTTAACAACTACCATGTATGTCATAGTAAAAGAAAGCAGACAACTGTTTGTTTGAACAAAAAGATAAAGAACTGAAAACAAAAATAACACGTCCTATGTATGAAAACAAGTTCCTATTTATGTCGTAGTTCACAACATGTCCTAGTTACAAAAACAAGTGCCTACTTCTGCCATAGTTCTCAACTATTTTTTTTTCCCTGCCACAATACCATCCACCATGCAATCATTAAGTGGTCATATATTAGGTGTTGGGTACATTTTCTTAGGCACAAAATGTAGGAACTAATGTTAGATGATTACTTTTAAAGAAAATAGGAATAGTAGCCTTTCTCTTAACCTTCCAGGAAGAACTAAGCTTATGTAACATCAATCGATTTCAGCAGGAAATCACATGATGAATCTTCAATGAGCAAATTCTGAGAACACATACAAATACATACCATTCTTGTCAACAATAGACGAAATATTTGCATTAAAAAGTCTAAAACAGAGATAATTATTGTTCAGTACCTAGCAAAAGAAGGGACAGATAATGTACATAATTTAATTTAGGAACGATGTTTTCATTTTAGGTTCCATAAAAACACCATTGCCTGAAACAAATTCTAAAAAAAATTTTTTTTTTTTCTTAGTTGATAAAACTGCCGTGAAACAAAAGAAAAACCATTCACAGAAACCAAAATATAACTCAATTAGCTAGATTCTTGTCAATTTATATTTCTACCTTTCTCTGTGCCACAAACACACTTAGGCTTCCCAGTTGAACCGGAGGTGTGCATCACGTAACAGAACACTCTCTGCGGTATGTCTTCACAAGGCCAAGCTAAGTCAACATAATCATAATTCTCCGTGAAAAGCCTTTGCATAGACACAAGCATTATTTTATGATTTCCATCTCGAGCTAACCACTCAGTTTCCTCGGGATAGGCAACTACATCACCACTAGGTGAAGATGTTTGAACTACAAGATCAACATTAACACAAGAAAGAATGGATAGTATCCTATACTTTGGCAGTGAAGGGTCAAGGGGCAAAAATGCTGCACCACATCTTAGAACAGAGAGAACAAAAACTATATATTCTACCGAAGGTGCTGTATATATACCCACAATATGAGGAAAAGAACCCAATCTAGATTTCCTGGAAGTATCCAGTGATAATTCACTATTAGACAGGGAAGAACCCGATTTATTTACAGGATGAATCGCTTGAGACAAGCTCAGCTGGTCTTTTCTGTTCTCCAAAACTTTAGAGGTCAAAGTCTCATGGTGATCATCAGTTGACTTACCCCGAAAATAACCTGTAACAATGGTAGATTAGAACACAATATTACTCAACAAAGCAAGGTAACAGTAATAAGGAATTGACATAGAGGCAGTGAACTAATTACAGAAAAAAGTAAGGAAAATGGAGATGAATCCTCACAAAGACTAACATAACCAAAATTCACAACAAATAACCCAATTTTCTATATTGATCAACATAGAACAAACATGCATTTTTGTGATCGAATAAAGAGGAGAGCAGACAAGCCCAATGGACCTGGATCAGGTGGTAAAGAAAGGCATGGACAAATTGGAATTGAGCATTGGAATGGAATTGAACATAGAACAAATATGCATTTTTTTTGTGATACAAATAGAACAATTTGGAATTTGACATAGGACAGTTTGGAATTTGGAATAGATAAATAGGCCAATTTGGAATTGATAACTAGGACATTTAGAATAACTCGGCCAATACTTGTGCTTTGCCAACCCCACGCCCGAATAAAGGAGGGTTGGCACCAAGAAGGGGATCCAGCCATCCAAAAGTTTACCATTTGTAATCACATAGGTCATAGTTTAGGATTCATGCCTCCAACACCCTTTTAGCGTTAAGCGGAAGAAAAAGGAGAAGTAGGGCAATTTAGAATTGAACACAGAAAAATACATTGTGATTATATAAATAGGGGACAAGGCTAGCCGAAAAGGCTGAGGATGGAAAAAAAAGACCAGGACAATTTGGAATTGAGCATTGATATGGTCAAGACAAGTAAAGAATCCATTATCTGGCATAGGTAAATGATAATAAAAGAAGATCAACATAAAAAAATGGGCAAACTCTATACCATCCTTATATTATAATGGAAGAGAATTAAAATATGAACACAATTGAACATACTAAGTTGTCTCCTAACTATAGCATTGTTTGACTGTCAGATTCACATTAATTACACTATCAACTTGCATTAGCATTAGTAAATGGCTCCTAGTTTTTTTATACCCCCAAAAAAGATCAACACATAACAAACTGCAAACACTAAACCATAAATCATTGTTAGTAGCAAACAATTGGCTACTACAATTCACACAAACCCATCATTTAAACATTGTAGATGCTTATAAGTACTTATAAAATGCTTCAAAAAAATGTAAGGGAAAATAAATAGTCAAACAACTTAAATTGTAACATTGCTTGATTGTCAAATTCTACATAAATAACATAATCAACTTCCATTAGCATTTTATAGACAATAGAAAGTGTTATTTCTTAAAAAATCCATATAGAACAACCAGCACACCCTAATGAATGGCCATCATGGTTCTTAGACTCAATTTCTTAATCCACGTGGAACAATCAATGACTAAATTATGTATAAGCTTTTATATTATCCCTTCAATTGTGGGATTTGTAGACAATGTTAATTATTAGATATTGTTATTTTGATGTAGTATTAATCATTGGTTATTGTTATTTATTACAAGTGGGAACTCTTATATTACCCTTTTGAGTGTTCTAAAATGATATTAACAATTGACAAATCTGTGCAGATTAAACCCAACATCTGCGATCTGATTTACAAGAGATTCACAATAAGCTTTGACTTAAACTTCACCAACATCTGCAATCTAATTTAGAATGGATTCAAAGTGAAATGCTATTTGGACAGGAAATATACTTCAACAGAGTGAATCTGATTCACAGTGAAATAATAATTTGGTCAGTGAATATACTTTAGAGAGAATCTGATTCACAGTGAAAAACTATCTGGGCTGCGCATATGCTTAAGAGTGAATCTGATTCATCAGAGCAATTGGTCCGATTTCCAGGAAATGTTACTATAAATGGTTTTTAATATCTTACCTTGTTGAAGTCCAGTGAGGTCTACGTTTCCAAGGGATGTGTATGGCTATTTTTTTATGCTTTATGCTCATTACCTTTATGCTCATTTTTTATACAGGATGTCTTGAGCATATAAGCAAGGACATTAGCTCAATGTTGGACATATGCTTGACGAACGTTTCAGGGTTCAGTTATTGTGAACAAATAATTAATAAACCAGATTTTTTAAGGGCAAATAAGATGCCAAAGAAAACTCATCTTATTGCAAAAGGTAATTACAACATAAGTAGATAGGACCCTAACAAAAGATAAGTACACAAAAATGTGCCACTATTTCTGATATTTGAGAAATATTCAATGTCACACCAAAGAGTTTGGACTTTGGACCATGTGATAGAAGTTATTCAAATCATAGTATGGTCTAAAACTTAAAATTAGGATATAATTAATTTAAAAGAAAAATTATATATTTAAAAAGAAATTGTGGATCATATTGAAGGATGGTTTACATGATGAAATTGTTAGACAAGCGTAACTCAGTTAACTTGATTCTTTTAGAAAAATATTTTTGGTTAATGAAAAGTTTGCTAGCTCTGAAAGTGCACACCGACTTGACACTATATTGGGGAAGGATTATTACACCATAAACCATGGTATGTTACCTTGTTAGGAACAATTTTTTTTAAATCAAAGGATTAATTAGCCCATAAGATCTAGGTGTATTCTCTGTAAGGGAAGAGGATTGATGGAAGATATGATACTAGTGTGTATCACTGAGAGTTGTTTTAAAGTGATGACCAAATTATTGATTTACCTTAAAGGAATCTCTAACCCAAGATCTGAACTTAAGAAATATTTCCAGCATGGGGAAACCATTATTTTGTTAGTAACTAAAGGCAAACTTGACAAGAGTCAATGAGGAGATACTATAAGTGTATCATTTTCAAGATGAGGGTACAAGCACTCGTACGGGAGAGTACGCTACTTACATGACAAAGTTAGTACAAAATATGATACTTAATAAAAGTGAATATAGGTGATAGGGGGAGATAAATAAAGTACCATACAACCAAAGATTTCAGTAGACCATTGTATATATGTAATAGATGGAAACCATCCACAATTAAGTGTGAGAGGACCACTCTATAACTTTTCAACAACTTGTCAACCAACAACTAGCTAGCCCACCTGCCCTTTTTGCCTTTTTGCCATTTTGCCTTCCCCACATTGCATGTCCTATATATAGAGTAACTCACGCCCTTAAAGAGGGATGCAATACCCTTTAGGAAAGTCTGCATACACTTAAAGGGGGTTGCGACTACTATTGAATAGTTGTATTGTTTTCTCAAAAGACACAATGACTAGTGAGTGTCCTTTCATGAAAGAATGCAACTAAGGCTAATCGAATGAAAAGAGCGCTCATGAAGTTGTAATTCCAAGAGGTGGTGTGCGACTCCTCTATAGTATGAAGAGTCACTTAGTTTTAGTGGTATGAGACACATGTACAATCCGAAGTAACGGCTCAACAGGACAATATGGCACCCTATATTTTGTTGGATTTACAGCCTCAATATTAATGAAATAAGAAATTTCTTTCACCCAAACTTTTTGTATTAGATTCCAAGTTAATGGAGGATTAATGGTGGCAAATTGCAAGGACAAAATTTCTTTTGAGGGTAGTAGAATGTAAAACCCCATATTTTTATTTATTACCATTTTTTTTATTCTATGCTAGTAAATATGGGAGCAATTTGCATTTTTCGTAAACATGCATTCTTTAAATTTTAATGCAAAAAAAAGACCACAACATGTAGGAGTGGCTTGAGAGGATGCCTGCATGGAATACACATGGCAAATAAGGTGGTACAATCCATCTATGCTAGATGTGTCCCCTTGCATTGCATATACAAAGTTGGTAAGTATCAAACATAGTTGTGTTTAATTTAAAATTATACTTTCGAATTTAATTTAAAAATACAAAATTATAATTTTGAATTTTTTACCTAAATTAAAGTTGATTTGAAAAATTGATAATTCCAATTAAGTATATGATTTTACTTGAATTAAACATCTTTATTTACTTATATATACTTAATTAAGGGTTTTCACTTATTTCTAATATTTTTTTTTAGGATCCATTCTGCACATTCCAATTTGAGTTAAAAACCTTTTTATTCTGACTCTCATTTTGATTAAGAATTATTATTTTGATAATAAGAAATGGTAAAACTGTAAAATAATTAGAGATATTCCTACTTCATTATAAAAGTTAAAACCATAAAATAATAACATATATATGAATTTCTTATTAGAAATTCATATAAAAGGTTAAAATCTGATGAGACATTTATTATTAGGATAGTCCGTATAGGTGAATTTGGGTGAATTAGCAAGGGACGTGTGGAAATAAAAGACACGTGGCAAATGAAAGTGAGTTTCCTTTGTTATAATATGATAACATAGATTTTAAGTTCAACTACATGAGAAGAATCACATTAATTTGGGGTGAATTTTTTAGTCGATTGATGTTTGTATCCAAACCATGAATTTGACCCCAATCAATATTTTGCGAATCTTTTTTTTTTGTGTGTGTTCATGTTCATATTCAAATAAACATGAACAAAAATTTTACTATTGATAATTACATAGATCCTAGTTTAGGATTCATGCCCCTTAGCATCCTTTGGGTATACGGTGGAGGAAGAAGAAGTTCATATTCAAATGCATTCTAGTACTACATAGGATTAATGCTTGCAAGACAATAAGCTCTTGTTGTAGTCCATTCAAGGTTTGAATGGCAAGGGATATTGCCATCATTTGCAATTGCTCTACTCTCTACCAGCACTTTGGATCAGCATTAAGAATTAGATAGTTCATCCATCAACCAAGATAAGTGACTCCTATTGTTTCCCATGCCATCATTTGGAATCACTCTACTCTCTAACACTTTGGATCTTGGATCAACGCCAAGAATTAGACAGTGCATCCATCAAGCCTCTTATTGTTTGATGCATTTATTATCTAAATATATCTGCTTTTATCAATAGTCGTTGGTCGGTTAATGACACTCACTTTTGTTATAACTCGTATTAGCTAGCTCGAATATACCATCACCAATTCAACACTTGTTGGGTTGCTTTTCACACGGAATGGAGGTCGAAGATTTATTTCATAACTAGCCTTAGTTTATCTAATTCCAATTTGCTAATCTTGTGTTTGGTTGTGTTTATGCTATTATCATGTATCGACTGTATAATCTCTACATGTTAATGTATATTGTGTCATCCATCAACTTAGTCTCGCATCTAATACTTATTTAGATAAGATCATGCTTATAAATAGGAATGGACTATAGATCTTTTAACTTTGGTTAACCACTTTTTAAGAAATAACTTAGCCCATTACGTTGCACTTTGGGCCGGATCGTTTTAAATGGCATCAAAGCCTCCTGGTTATGTCTTAAATGGTAGGTTAGACTACAGACATTGGTTATACTGTCAGCCGCAGGCCAAAGAAGGTCGTGAATTTGGACTAACAATGGGCCAAATGTAAGAATTTTGAAAACAAAATTTCCTGAGGTAGGTAGATTGTGAGATCCTATCTAATACCTACTGAGATAAAATTTTGTTTACAAGTGGGAATGGACTATAGATCTTTAACTTTGGTTAACCACTTTTTAAGAAATGATTGCCTATTACATTGTACTTTAGGCCGAGTTATTACAAATACATTTAAATATAATGTTTGTTTGTTTAAGGTTTAGTACATAATGTCTCACTATAATGATGTAGAATATATTAGGAATTGAAGACAATAACATAGCTTGATGAGATGAGGATTAAATGATGATGCGGATCATACATACATGACTAAAGATACTACATGATGAGATAATAAGCAGGTAACTATAACATCTCAAACAGGTCTATAACAGCTCAAACAGCTCCACAACATCGAACACCCGAAGTCATTCAAGTTCTTCAAGAGGAAGAACAATCAACCACTTTCTTAATTTAGTTCTTTCCTGAATTTTAGTAGTCAAGTTTTAGTTGGAGTTTTATATTAGATATTCACCATGTTAAGCTTGACAAATATTAAATGAAAAAAAAATTAAAAAAAAACATCTCTTAAGCCTTGGCTTTCCTCTCATGGTCATGGCCGCCACTGTCTTCCTTAATTAATTAACATCTCTTCCGGATTTTTTATCTTGTATTTCTCTCCACCACCACTTGTAGTGTCCAAAAACCAAGGATGTTTGCGTTGCATTCGGGTCCACATCCATATATAAAATTTGTACCATCCACACGGACCACGAACACATTTACAGACACTAAAATAAAAAAAATAAATACTTGCGGACACTATCTGTAAGTATCCACATGCGTCCACGGATGCATTCGCACCACATTAAATGCAAAATTAAAATGGTTTTTCCTATTCTAATACTATGTTATAAGCTATGAATTTATTTATTTGTTTAATATATATTGATGGATTGTCATTTTTTATAGTGTAATTGCCTAAATTTTTTTTTTATTTGTTTTATATATATTGAGAGGAAGAACAATCAACCACTTTTTTAATTTAGTTCTTTCCTGAATTTTAGTAGCCAAGTTTTAGTTGGAGTCTTATATTAGATATTTCCTTATAGTTCTTTACTATTTAAGAAACTATGAGGAAGGCATAGTTCTTGAGAACTTGTTTTGTTATTTTCTTTCCTAGTTGAAGGTAGAAAGTTTTCTTATAAATATCTAGCATTGTAGATGGAATTGGATCATTGAATTATTCAGCAAATGAAGTTATTGTTTACTACCTTTATAGTTTTACATCTCACCTTCTATTCTTCTCTATGTACTTCGTCGTTGAAGTTGAGAGTAAACCTATTGGAATACATAACTTTGTCGTCGTAGTTTAGATCCACACCTTAAACTAGATTGCAAGTTGCATCACAAGATACAATGAAATTAAGCGAATTCAAGAAAATGAACCCCCCGATAGCAATGTTCTATGTCTACAGATAGGTCAGTTGGCGGTCCTAAAATTATGCAATACAACAAGCTATTAATTAGATCATATCAAATACTCTTAACCAATCATTTTCCCCACCAACCTCCACCCCACCCCCACCACCCCTTCCGCCCCCCCTCCTCTCCTCTCCCATTTCTCTGGGAGGAGTTCCACAAGGAGGTGAACTTTTCCCACTCTATTTATTAGCACAAAATAAAAAATAATAATTTTTTTGCATATAAATAAATTAACAAAAATATCACTCTAAATCAGCCTTGATTCAAAGCTTTCACATTACTTGATCATCGCATAACTTAATCTCAAATGTACACAAATATCACATACTTGTGTTACCGTTTACTAGCTAGTAGCCAAGGAGTTGAATGAACTGATAGGTTCCCAAATTGATTGCAAACACCAAATGGGAACATTTCAGAAGCGTACAAATTAGTGTAACTTGTCTTGCCATTTACTAGCTAGTGGCAAAGGAGTTGAATGAAGGGATAGGTCCCCAAACTCATTGCAATTTGAAAACGAAAAATGGAAGCATTTCAGAAGGTTACAAATTAGTGAAACTTGACTTGCCATTAACTAGCTAGTAGCCAAGAATTTGAATGAAGGGATAAGGTGCCCAAATTGATTGCAATTTGGAAACACAGAATCGTAACGTTTCAGAAGCTAAAAAAATTGGTGTAGAACGTCAAAACAGTTAACAATTCAGATAGAAATGCTTCAAAAGAAAATTGAAGTTCTGAACATTGGAAGAAAAACAAGAACCTCTGGGCGAGAGCAAATGCGGATCGTCCCCTCCGTCAAGAACGCGGCGGATTCTGCGGCTGAGTGACTCCACCGCCGACAAAACATCGGAGAAAGTGAAGCAGTCGTCCCCCTCGTACACAGGCAGTCGCATAGACTCGGATAGGCGCTCCTCGTCATCCCCACCGCCGGAAGAGTCGCCAGGGTCGGCGGCGGCGGCGGCGGGCGAGGAGCGGGAAAGGCCGCAAAGTTTGGCGCCACCGGCAGCGTGGATGAGGGCGATGTTGTCGGGGTAGGCAGTGGCGGCGGCGAGGAAGGCGTGGGAGATGCAGCAGGGACTGCCGGCGACAGAGCGCGCGGCCATGGACGGAGGAGGATCAAAGTTTATCGGGGATTGTAGGTTTCTGCAAGGCTTAGGCTTCTAATTTGTTTTTTTCTTTTAAAAATCAGGTTAAGTTAATTCCGAATTAATCTATTTTTACTGTACATTTTTCTTTTTTTCTTCTAGAGGACTTACAAAACCCGATCAATCTTAGATATTATAGGCTCTAAAAAATAAAATTTTTTCATTAAATTATATATAAATCAATCATATCAACCACGAATCGGCAAACATGAAATAATTATTATTTGGTAAACTTTAAGATGGAATTCACATATTATTGCATAGTCAACTCTTCTTAAATTTTTATACGAAACTTATAAAAGATATATGCGCCAATACCAAATTTAACTTGACTATGGTATTATTATTAAGCATGGAAAACTATGTTGGCCTCTGATATCATTATTGGGCACTGGTATCATTATTGGGCTCTCATAATCCAACCTAGCTCTTAATCCATAATCAGGTTGTACATCTTTACATTCACTCAAAACTGTAAAACCCCATTTTTGGGTTAGGGTTTTACCCGATTTAAGTTTTCCCTATTTGGGTCAATATCGAGTTGGTTTGAACGAGATCGAGCCAAACTTGTTTCAGATTATGAGTATGGGCCTAAATGGCCGTATGAACATGTTATGGAGGCTGAGTATGCCCGACATGCAAATTATAAGATCACGAGTTATCAATGTATGCTCAGGTATACGGATTTATTTGTATGTGTTACACAGGATTTTAGGCCTAGATTTTGGCCGTTACAGCGTTTAGTATCCGTTTGGGATTTTATGGGTACATCATTTGCATGCATCATAGGAATTTTAGATCACTCGATTTATGCCCCTGTGGGCCCAATTTGATTAAATCCAGTGTTCGAGGCCCATTTAGCCTTCTTACCTCGATTCGCTTCGATAGAGTCAATTTCAGAACTCGAGTCAGTTTCGAGTTCGGACGGTCTCGATCCGAACTAGCCGCCATATCTATAGTGCGTGTAC
>JAVDBV010000966.1:0-14159 GCA_032619315.1 Piper longum
AAGGAGGAGGTCGCCCTCCTCCTGCATCCTTGCTTATTGCTGCCATTAGAGGAGAAGAAAAGGGGAAGGCGGTGTTCCACACTCAGGTTACTGCTAGGGGAAGGAAGAGGTCGCCCTCCTCCTGCATCCTTGCTTATTGCTGCCATTAGAGAAGAAGCAAGGAGGAAACCCTTGCTGTTGCTGATTTGAAGAAGGAGGAGGAAGACCTTGCTGTTGCTGGATTGAAGACAATGTTGCTGTTGCTGTGGCATCTCATCATATGCCGCCTATATTTATTTTGTTGAAAGAAGGTAGAAGCCCTATTTAACTCCATCACGCTGTCTCTTTGTGCGGCAAGGGCGCCTCGGTCCCACCGAACCCTTCCAACCCGACGCGGAGACATTTTAACCCGCACCAGCGGACGAACCAGCGCCAGAACAATAATATCAAAAAAAAAATTAACATTATATAAATTTAATGTGATTTTAATAATATTGACGAGTCAAATCAAACCGAGTATTTTTTTAAAATTTAAATACATCAAGCTCTATTTGTTGTTCAACAAATTATTTATTTTAAACCGAGTATTTTTTTTAGCACAAGCTCAATGAACCTAAGTTAAAATCAAATTGAACCAGACATAAAATACTTTAAGCCAATTTAACTTAGTTTATACTTTATGCCAACCATAGAATTAGGCACAGGACGTCTTGGGAAAACTAATTATTGTTAGCAAGTATGAAACCCACCTGGGAAAAAACGACCGGAGGAGGGAATAAAGCAAGATTTGGTAATTGGTATGAGTGGTAGAGCATTTTAATCACAAGACAAATGACAGGTTTTCTTTTGCACTGTGCTCATCGGCCTCCGTATACATTACATTCTCTTGTTAAAGATGAGAATGGTGACGTGTAATCAATTGGAGGAGATTCACAACTTGGAGATCCAATGCCTGTGTAGGGGGCAAATAGTTACACTAGGACAAGTTTAAGTTCCAATGGTCGGGCACCGACCAAGGCATTTTTTTTTTCAAAGCAACCTGTACAGTAAAATATATAAGGTGCGTGACGTGCTATAATGTTTTTTTCCAAATGAAAGTGATGATGATTTTTTTTTTTCTGTAACAGAGAGAAGGCGGGTACGACCATTACGCAACATTACGTTTCGTTTTCACGATACGAAAATGAAAATGTACTTTGTCACATGGAAAGTAGAAATTAAAAATACTTGGTACAATTTATTCAAGGGGAGAAGAGAGGAGGAATTCCACCAATTTGTCCCGCTTGCTCGTGATTTTGTCCGGAGGCCCTCTTCTTTTTGTGTCTATATATATTTGCACTTCTGATCCTCCCATGACATGCGAGAAATCTGGATGTGAGCAGTAGCAAGGTCCATAAACTCTATAGACCTGTGTCAATAAGTACTGTAGGGAGGGGAGAGCCGAGTGGTCACTCTCCAATCTACCTAGAGAAAGAGAACCTTGGACATGAACGGTGTGGAGGAGGGAGGAGTGGTGGTCAGACCAAGCAGGTTCAGAAGGGTCTGTGTGTTCTGTGGTAGCAGTGCTGGGAAGAGGAATTGCTACCAGGATGCTGCAGTTGAGCTGGGGAAAGAGCTGGTCTATACTCTGCTATTTTTGTCCTCTCCTTGCTCACAACTTCGTTTTTTATTGCCTTCTCCTACTCTGCTGCCATGGTTGCTTGGCCAGCTTTACTTAGATGGATGTTTTTGTTTGGCATTTGTAGGTTTCCAGGAAAGTGGACTTGGTGTATGGAGGAGGAAGTGGGGGACTCATGGGCCTTGTCTCTCAAGCTGTCCACTCTGGTGGTGGTCATGTTCTTGGGTAAGCTCAATGTTAACTCCTTTCACTATTTTTCTGCCATGTTTAAGTCTTTTGCTGATATTTTGTGATTGGCATTTGTTGCTTCACAGAATCATCCCAAGGACTCTTATGGGTAAAGAGGTATGTGCTCATGTAATTTCTCAGACTTGCTATTTTATTTTATTTTTTTAATGAAGTTGTAGAATTGATTTGGTTCTGTGGTGGGGTGGTTGCAGATAACAGGAGAGACTGTGGGGGAGGTGAGAGCTGTGGCCGACATGCACCAGAGGAAGGCCGAAATGGCATGCAACTCCGATGCCTTTATTGCCTTGCCTGGTACTTCACCACCTCCTTCAACAAAATTTTACTATTCTCATTCTTATCAACATCTATACACGTTGTGCTCAAAAGATTGTCCGTTTTTCTGTGATATGTAGGTGGATATGGAACGCTTGAAGAGCTGCTTGAGGTCATCACCTGGGCACAACTTGGAATCCATAAAAAGCCTGTACGTATGAACCATCTTCGCATATTTCGCCATACCCAAAATTAATTCAACCAAAACATGAGCTCATAGGACGAATCCTTAATTGAATTTGGATTTTGATGCATGCTCAGGTGGGGCTTCTGAATGTGGATGGCTACTACAACTCCTTGCTAAGCTTCATTGACAAGGCAGTGGACGATGGGTTCATCCAGCCTTACCAACGCCATATCATTGTATCTGCCCCAAATGCCAAGGAGCTTGTGGAGAAACTTGAGGTTGATACATATATTTTGTTTCCCTTTCACTTTCCTCATTTTCATCACATTTTGAAGTTGTGCTCAGCTTATACCTGGTTAAATTTTTGTGGGTACTTTGTTGATGGGCTGTAGGAGTATGTGCCAATAGTAGACGAAGCAGTGTCCAAACTGAGGTGGGAGGTAGAGCAAGCTGGCTATAACTCCACCCTGCTAGCAGAGACTGCCCGGTGATTGGTGCACTAAAGCCAGTTCCAGATTTTTTTCCTCTGTTTTTGTGATTATGCTTTGGACGAAGAAGATAATGGGAAGGAGAATTTGGGTCTCTGATTTTACCACTCTCTCTCTATATTGTATGTAAATGGAAACAGGAGAAAAAAAAAAAACAAAGAACAGTTTGACTTAGAAGAGCACTATTCCTACAGTATTAGTGGGCAGCTTTGTTTTGGCTCTGTATTGAACCGATCTCATCTTTTTTGTAGCACGCGAATGGGGAAAAAATTTCCTGCGTCTGAAATTCCCTGCCTGATTGAAAATGTTGAAGTGTTTTTTCATGGATTTCTCATGTCCTGTTCGTTTGGTGAGCTCATTTCTTATCAGCACACATCTTTTTTTGATTTTTTTATCTGTTTGTGGAGGGAAACTTCGTAATACCATCCAGAAAACAAAGCCAAAAAGTGCGACGAAATGTTTGATTTAACACCTTTCTAATGCATGCTTTTTCTAATTGGGAAGCAAAGAATCTCTCCATTTGTGTTCCAGAAATGTTTTCATTAAATATGAGTAATTTAATCATCACATCAGCTTCAATCTTAAATTTGTATGAAACAATCAAAATATTTGAATAGGATAAACTAAACCAATTGAAATGGGATTGGAAAAACAGAGAAAGCTGGAGGTTCCAGAGAATGAATCCTGCATCCTTTTGTTGGAGCTATGTGTTATAACCCTTAAATAATGGAATGTTATTATTGAAAGTATAAACAAACAGCTAGTCTAACTGTTGATTGATTCTGATAATATTCATAACTTTTTGTGTGCTTCCCCAACTTTGAAGGTGCAACTTCCAGAGATGGAAAGGATTCCAAACAAATGACGGCCAAAGTGGCGATGAAGTTTTTTCAAGGATTCTAATTCTGGTTCTCGAGCTGGAAAAATTAAGTCTTTATTGGATTAAATATAAATTCTATGAGTTGTTTTAGGATATTACAACTTTTTATCCAGTTCGAGTTTATTTGTTGGGGTGCCCCATATCAACGTGGAGGAGTTAATAACTTAAATATAAATTTTGGAATAATAATTTTGATAAAAATTTTGGGAAAATCCTATTTTTTAAGCTGGATTTTAGACTAAGAACAGCCCACAAAAACTTATTGGATCCCAATTGCATAAGAAAGGCCCATAAAATAGGTGGGATTAACATAGTATTTGTGCTGGATATTGGGCTGGAAAGACAAGTTACTATGTGCTGGATATTGGGCTGGAAAGACAAGTTTACCATTTCCCCAATATAAACAAGTAGCTAGATGAATATATTAAAATACAATCTATATAAGGGTAGAAGGAAAATTTAAGATATTATTAAAATACATTTCATTTAATAAATATGTGTTGGATTTATTCTTTTTCTATATTTAATGTAACTCTTTGTTTCATTGAACGAGGGATTACTTTGATCAAGTCTTTATGATTTTTTAGATTATTTTCAATCAATGCAATCTAATAGAAAAACATTGTCCATATTTGTCTACTTAAACATTTAAAATAAAAAGTTAGCGGTCTGTGGTCAAAATTTTTCAATCAAGTTAATGACACACATAAAAAAATTGGTTAAGATTAAAATATCTGTTCATTCCATATTTAAGACATTACCTAATCATTTTTTCCATTATATATATTATTTTTCCTTACAAACAACTAATATTTAATTTATTAATAATTAACTCTTTTATTTTTTTAAATTTTCTTGTGCCAATTAGCACAAAAAATAAAATCACTTATTTTAAAAAAATATTTGAATAAATAAATGTTACCATAATAATTTGGTATTGAACCATAAAAATATCACTAATATCATTAATTTATAATTCTTATCAGTCTTTTAGTCAATCATTGATTAGTTAGGCGAAGAAATCATGTGTATGTTTGATTTTTTTTTATTTGTTAATAATCGGTTAATCAAATTCGTTTTCAAATACTTTATACGTAGGCCGTCTATCCCCCCACCAGTAGGTTACAAAAACAAATTGGTAGAGTTGGACGAATTGAAATCTCCGATCGAATTTAATACATCTTGAAAAAGAACATAATTTCTACAACAACCTCAATCAGTAGGCTTTGTTAACCATGCATCATATATCTCGTAGATTGTTCATGCACCGGTATAACTAAGCACCCCTCAATGACAACATACCTTGAACAAAATGGTGTCTCATTCTTCTGATCCCATCTTTCTCGTTCTGATTTTCATGTATTCTGCTGTTGCAGGTATACACCGCATCAACTACAGAAGCATTGAAACCGATCGCCAAGCTCTGTTCGAACTCAAGGCACAGATCACAAGCGACCCATTGGAAGCTTTGCGTTCCTGGAACAGCTCTCTCCATGTCTGTGAATGGCTATGGAAGGCGCCATGAAAGAGTCACGGAGCTCGAGCTAGGAAACCAGTGGCTGCGGGGGCCGTTGTCACCCTTCCTAGGAAACCGCACATTTGTCAACCTCGGTGCAAACTATTTGTACGGTGAGATTCCTCCCCAAATTGGCCAGCTTCCGCGTTTAAGGTTCTTGAACCTTAGTTTCAATTCTTTCCAAGGTGAGATTCCAGATAACACGAGTGAGTGGCACAACCTAGCTGTGCTACACTTACCAAATAATAAACTTGAGGAGGGATTCCACTAAGGTTGAGCTTGTTGCCTTCCTTGCGGTTCTTGGGGTCGAGTCATAACAATCTTACCGGAAAAATTCTGAATTCCATTGGCAGCTTCTCTCTTAATTTTTACTCTCTCCATTGCCGGCAACAACCTGTATGGAAGCATTCGAGGTTCGCTTGGGCGGATCCCCATGCTAATATTCCTGCAACTGGGTGATAACCACTTGTCCGGCGAAATTCCGGCCACCATATTCAACCTTTCCTCCCTTGAATTTATCCATATGGCCGAAAATGAATTGAATGGAAGTCTACCCTCCGATACAGCAACCTGTCTCGCCAATTTGACGTCAATTCTGTTGGGTGAAAATCAGTTCATCGGAGCCATTCCTCCAGCCATTTCTATTGCTTCTTGGCTTAGGTCTATAGGCTTTCCAATGAGCTTTTTTCTTGGAATAGTTCCAAGTAACTTGGGCAACCTCAAGAATCTCGTACGGTTTTATATTTCTTGATATTTACAAGGGAGCTATGGGGAAGGTTCCGGTGACCTTTATTTCATCACGTCCTTGGTTAATTGCACTAGCTTGACTACTTTGCATTCTGGGGACAATCATTTTGGCGGGCTCCTTCCACCCTCAATATCCAACTTGTCAGAAAGCCTAAAAGATTTGACCTTGGGAGGCAGTGCGCTACATGGAGGCTTTCCTCATGGAATATCTGCAAACTATATATCCTAGTTTGATTACCTTCAGGATTGGGCACAACTTTTTCAGGGGGGACTCTCCCCTCAAGTGTAGGGAGACATCAATATTTGTAGGCGTTGGATGTCCAAGAGAATGAATTTCATGGAGAAATTCCCATCGAATTCATGGAGAAATTTCCATGTTCCTTGGAAATATGACCTCACTTGTGATGCTCTTGTTACATGGGAACAACTTAGAAGGAACCCCGCACAGCATTGAAAATTGTACAAACTTGCCATACTCTGCAAACCGTCTGAGTGGTATACTGCCATACCAACTTCTATTTCCTTCGTTGTTGCACCTAATCTTGTCTTTCAGGGCTGGAATTTTGCCTTTAGACATTGGAGATCATATGACGAAACTTTTATACCTTGACATTTCTGGGAATAAATTCGAGGGTGAAATCCCATTCATCTAGAGAAAAACATGTTTCAAGGATCCGTACCATATTCCTTGAAAAACATCAAAAGCATTCAAGTACTAAGCCTTGAAGTACACAGCATCCTAACTGGGCAGATTCCAGCATTTCTGGGAAAACTCCAGTTCTTGGAGCATCCAGATCTGTCCTTGTCGCGAAGTGCCAAAAGAAGGGGTGTTCGGCAATGCAAGTGCGGTTTCGATCAGAGGCAACAATAGGCTCTGTGGAGGAATTCGATGACTGAAATTGACAATGTGTCGAATCAAAGTTACCAAACGGCACAACGGATCTCATCATCTCCCTGTTGCAGCTGTGGTAGTTCTAGGAATCGTTGGAACATTTATAGAACTAATTTTCAGTGTATATGTTGCTCATGGTTGCTTGACAAAGCCCATACAGACTAGTTTTGACTTCACAAACCCCTTCCGGTCCACTTTCCATTGATATCATTCTCAGTGCTATTCAGGGCAACCAATGGCGATATGTTGTAGAAGAAAAGGAAAACCAAAGAAAAGTTTGAGAAAGAACCCACACCCATTTATATTGCATAGCAGTAGGCAACTTTTTTTTTTGGCTCTGTAATGGACTCTTATTTTCTGTGGTTACCGAGAGCTTGAATTTCTGTAGCCGAGTTTACATTATAATGCTTTTGGCGGAAAAATCATTGACCTTTTGGTGTGGTGCTGCTTAGTCACTCGAAATCGAATCACCAGTCTGTAGATTTATTTTTTTCCAGAAAATTTTTTAGCTCCTTCCAATGGAGACGCTGATAGGGGTGCTATCTTAGAATTTTTACTCTAATTTTACGTTGTCTTCATTATTTATAGTTTATATATGATTATCTAAATATATTAATTAGTGGTATAATTAAGACAACAATTATAAGGTAATTATTTACCTAATTTCTTGACGAGAGAAGTTAAATACGGTATTTTTTTAGGACCCTAGTCAGGTAATTTTCGGTCTCTATCAATTATCACCTTTGAAATGCAACAGATTAAAAAATCTAAAGAATATTTGTGAAAATCATCATTACATGAGGTATGATTTGATTATTCTAAATACTTATCAAGGATTTACATTTGATATCGAGCTATTCATCATTAAAATTGTTCTTTCTAGTAAAAATTTCTTACCTGTGAGATATTCTCGATTTTATCAATTCACAATCATTTTTAAAAAAGTTATTTCTTTTATTTGATTTCAATATGTGCTGCTTGAATAATTGACTCAAGTTGTTTTGAAACTGTTGGACTTTGTGCTGTTCTACAAGTGATCCTAAAGTACATTTTTATCATGAATAATTTATTTTAAGTTCTTGGGCTTATTCATTGCATTAGTTAAATGGATTATACATAAGATCAATAAATCGTCCATATACACTGTGTTTTGGCCATGAACTGTCTGATCAAATTTTATGGACAATACATAGTCTAGTCGTAAACATGACATTGATCGAATTATTTTGGTTTATATAACTGTTCATACACACACTTAATTTTGTTTGGACAATAAAGTTAACATGTCCATGAATTGTTTATAGTGTCCAAATAATGTCTAAGTTGTCTATATGATGTCAAAGGACTGTCTGAACCCAATTATGAGATGTCATTTATTATTGTTTATGTGATTGAGTGTTCATATGCAAATTTTAGGTTATTTGTATCTTTATGTATGTCATTCATATGCACGTAAAATATTTGAACAAGACATGATAGTTTAAATATATTTATGTTGATCTTAAGTGATCACTGTATTTTAAATTAATTGAAGAGTAACCACAACATCTTTAATTAAAATAAAATATACATAAAGTGAATATATAGATCACATATGGATTTTAATACATAAAATTCTAATTAAATATTGTGATTATTATAACTTTAACCCACAGTGAGGTTATTATATGTTTAATTAGGGTAAAATAGAAAATATTTATGTTTCTTAATTCATCCACAAACATTGAGAGATATTTAATATTTTTCTAGTTTTATCGTTGAAGTAATACAATAATCTATTTTGTTTTAAAGTCTTTACCTAAAAATAGATTTTAATGATATATTGATTTATTTTAGTATGTTTCTATTGGTAAGCATACAACTGTAGTGATGGTATGTAATGTACCTCAAAATTTATAATAGTAAGCATGGTTATATATTTCTTGCATTTATTTCATCTTTCATAATTTTTTATGATAAATTTATGGTTCATTATTTAAGTGGTGATCATAATTATAAGTAATGTAAGAAGAAAGCCCTTTGTTTGTGGTACATAGACCTTAACTATGCTCTTCGTCAGGGTGAGCCTCCTACTCTTACCGAATTTAACATTTAAAATGAGAATTTACTATACGAACATTTAGAGCGATCCAATCGCTTGAGCTTGATGTTCATTAAGTCTCTCATTACAACTAGTATTTGTGGGTCAATTCTTAAATGTGAGTGTGTCAAGGGTTATATTAATGCTATTGATAAACAGTTTAAGACTTTAAACAAATCATTAGTTAGTACCCTGATAACAAAATTATCATCAATAAAGCTCACTGCCATTCGTTGTGTACGTAAACACATCATGAAAATGGGAGACATTACTTTTCAACTTAAGTTTCTGGGCATTGAGATTCCTAAGTCTTTCCTAGTGCATTTCATCCTTAACGTCATCTCATTTAAGTATGGACCTTTCAAAATAACTTATAAGACACAAAAGAAAAAATGGTTAATAAATAAACTTCTGACCATGTGTGTTCAAGAGGAAATGAGATTGATTTGTGATATAGGTGAAAGTGCAAAAAAATAAAAAAGAAATTCGGGCGCATAAAGAGAAAGACAAAAGACTTATCCATTTTAATGACAAGAAAGAATCCAAATGTTTCTTCTATAAAAAAAAGGAACATATAAGGAAGGATTGTCCTAAGCGCAAGGCTTGACTTGAGAAGAAATGTAATCTCATCTCATTTGTCTGTTATGAATTTAATATGGTTAATGTTTCTCATAACACTCAGTGGATTGATTTTGGTTCTACAGTCCATGTTTCAAAGACATTGTAGGGTTTCTTAAACCGAAAGAAACCGATAGAAAATGAACAAGACATTTATTATGGCAACCAGATTTGTTCACATGTAGAAGCTCTTAGGACATGTAGACTTATGTTAAGTTCTGATTTTGTACTTAATATAGAAAAGACTATATTTCTAGCTCTTTCAGAAATTTCTATTTCAAGACTTGTACCTTAAGGTTTTTTATTTAACTTTTCATAAAATGTTTTTAGTATGCTTCACAACTCTGTTGTTGTGGGAAATTGTACTATGAATCAAAGTTTATTCCAAATCTACTTGCAAGATGTTGTCTTTTAAAACCTAATGACTATGCATGGTACTGGTGGTAAAAACTTTGTGTTATGAATGGAAAATCGTTCATACTGTGGCACCAAAGATTGTGACATATTTCAATCGAAAGAATCAAAAGACTTGTAAATGATGGAGTTCTTGAAACTCATGATTTTATATATTTTGATACTTGTATGAACTATATTAATGGGAAGCATACCAATATATCTAAGAAGTGTGCTAGGAGGAGTTCTGCGATATTATAAATCATACATATAGATATATATTGTCCTGATATAAATTTATATTGTCAGAAATACTCAATCTCATTTATTGATGACTATTCATAATACATGTATCTCTACATCATTGCTAATAAGCACAAAACATTGGATGTTTTAAAATTTTTAAAAGCGGAAGTAGAGAAACAATACAATAAGCAAATTAAACTTGTGAGATATGATTGAAGTAAAGAATTTTATGGTAGGTATACTGATGGTGGACTAGAACTTGGTCCATTTGTAAAATTTCTCCAAGAGCATGATATTATTGCATATTATACTATGTCTGACTCATCAGATCAAAATGATGTAGCAGAACGAAGAAATAGAACTCTTTTGGATATGGTGAGGAGTATGCTTAGCAACTTCAAACTTTCTCATTCATTATGGAGGGAAGACCTTAAGACTGGAGCGAATATATTAACTGGGTTCTTATTAAGGTTGTTTGTAAAACACCCTTTAAGTTATTAAAAGGTTAGAAACCGAGTTTGAAACATATGCGTGTTTGGGGCTGTCCCACTGAAGTTAGGGTTTATAACCCTCAAGAGAAGAAGTTGGACGTTAGGACTATTAGTGAATATTTCATTGGTTATGCTAAAAAGTTCAAAGGTTATAGGTTTTATTGTACAACGAATATCACTAAATTTGTAGAATCAAGAAATGTAAAATTTCTTAAGAATTAAGTGATTAGTGGGAGTGATCAATATCGAAACATAATTTTTTATGATTATCATACTAAAAGTACTCATAGATTAGGAAATAAACTACTTATTGTTAGTGACATAAATTCCAATTGAGTGAATGTTAAACAAGTAGCTAATGAAAAATCACGTCAGGTTGAAGATGCTCTAGTAGAACAAGTTACTCATAAGAAAAATCAACAATTTGAAGTTGTTGAATAACCGATTGATCAACCACCTCCACAAGAGAACATTGATGAACAATTAAGTTGATCAACTTGAGTGAAAAACTAGCAATATCTAGTGATTTTGTTGTTTACTTACAAAAAACTGACTATAATGTTGGAAAAAAAATGAGCCTGATACGTTTTCACATGCGATGGATAGTAATAATTCAAAATTTTGATAGAAGCCATGAAAGATGAGATTAATTCTATGGTTGCAAATCAAGTCTGGGATCTTGTCAAGTTGCCTAATGGGGTGATGACTATTGGTTGCAAATGCGTTTTTAAAACTAAGAAAGATTCATTAGGCAACATTGAATGATACAAGGCAAGACTCATGAGTAAAGGATTCACACAAAATGAACGAATTAATCATCGAGAGAATTTTTCTCCCGTTTCAAAGAAAGACTCATTATATATCATCATGACACTTGTAGCGCATTTTAATTTTGAATTATATCATATGGATGTGAAAAACAATTTTCCTCAATGTGTAAAAAGGCTTATATTGAACAACCTAAGTGTTTTTTTTTCAATTGAAGATGGACATCTTACTTGTAAGCTTAAGAAATCGATATACAAAGTGAAACAAGTCTCTCATTAGTGATATCTTAAATTCCATAATATAATCTCTTAATTTAGTTTTGTTGAGAACATTAAGAATCAATCTATATACCACAAAATTAGTGGGAGTAAGGTTATTTTTTATGTCTTATATGTCAATGATATATTGCTTTCAACTAATGATATGAGATTGTTACATAAAACTAAAAAGTTTCACTCTGAACATTTTGATGCAAAGGATATCGGTGAAATGTCTTATGTCATTGATATTAAAATTTATAGAGATAGATCTCAAGGTGTATTGGGCTTATCTCAGAAGGCTTATATCAATAATGTTCTTGAGAGATTTCAAATGAGTAATTGTACATTTTTAATAGCTCTCATCGTAAAAAGAGACAGTTTTAATTTGGTTTAATGTTTGAAAAATGATCTTCAATGGGAACAAATGAAAAACATTCTAAATGCTTTAGCTGTTGAAAGTCTTATAGATGCGCAAGTTTGTACAAGACCAAACATTGCATTTTTTTTTTGGAATGTTAGGGAGATATCAATGTAATCCTAATATTGAGCATTAGAGAACTATAAAGAAAGTTATGAGGTATCTTCAAGGAACCAAAGATTATACGTTTACATATAAGAGATCTTCTAATTTGGAGGTCATTGGATACTTAGATTCAGATTATACTAATTGCACTGATTCTCGTAAATCCATATTTGGATACATCTTCATCTTTGCTAATGGAGTTGTATCATGGAGAAGTATAAAAGAGACTTTAATTTCCACTTCTACTATAGAATCAAATTCGTTTCATGTTTTGAGGCTAGATTACAAGCTATTTGGTTGAAGAGTTTCATGTCTGGCCTTCAAGTTATTGAGTTAAAGATGTATTGTGATAATTTGGTTGTTGTGTTCTTTGCTAAAAATAATAAAAGTGAAAGTCGAAGTTATCACATCGATATTAAGTATTTAGACATTAAAGAGCACATTAAAGCAAATGAAATGCAAATCGAATATATTAGCACTGAATTTATAATTGCACATCATTTGACGAAATCTATGTCACCAAAGATGTTCAAAAATCATATAGCCCGTATGAAACTTGTTGATTTTCAAATTTGTTATGTAATGTTAAGTATATAATATGTTATTTATTAAAACTCTGCTATTTATTTATTTTCTCATTATAAATGTATACATTATATTGGCGAATGACAAAAATGTTTTAAATATAATATATATATATATATATATATATATATATATATATATATATATATGTTTGGACTCGAATAAGCATTGTGGGCTTATTCATAAAGTTTAAACCACATTGTAGGCTTCTTAAGACTATTTTATATTGTAATTCATGGAAGTTAATTCTTGACTAAAGAGAACTTACCGCTATGATTCATGTATAATATTCTTCTTTTGAAGTATTAATATTTTGGATAATATTATGCATGGTAATATATATGTTTGAACCAAATAAGAGAATGTTAGAATTTTTATCCTAGTTTTATATAGTCCACATCATTTATAGTTTATATATGATTATCCAAATACATTAATTAGTAGTATAATTAATGATAACCATTAATAAGAGGTATAATTAAAGATAAGTGCTATGGGGCAGTTAATTCTTGTTACTTCTTGATGTGTGAAGTTAAATACAATGTTTTTGTTTAGGTCCCTAATCTGGACAATTTTCTGTTTCTGTCTTCCATAACCTTCAAAGTGCAACAGATGAGAAGATCTCAAAAGTATTTATGAAAATAACCATGACATGATGTATGATTTGATTATTATAAATATTATCAAGGATTTACATACTCTCATATTCCCCATCAATAATGGGGAAGCTGTCCCTATTGGGAAGAGCCAAAATGCATTCTTTTTTAACTTCTCATTTTTTAAACTATTTTTAAATTATACGGTATTAAATCTGGAAAAGGAATTTTAAATTACGTGCATTTTTTTAACTTATCATTTTTTTCTCATTAAATTAAATTAAATCATTTCATAGTAAAAAATAATCTTCATTTCAGTGATAGGCGTAGGTGGGGCCAAATTAAATGTCCACTATTAGCTGCCTTCGGGACCCTTAAATTAAAAAAAAAGTTCTTGAATCCTTTTTTTTTTGAATGAATCCAAATAGTTGATATTAACCAAACCATCCCCAATTTAATTGATGAAGCAGACAATCCAAAGTTTATTTTTTTTCTTGGGAAAAAATGGATGATTGACATGAAAGTGGGTAAGTTACCAACTTGTGTAAGTCGTTGATCTGGACTCGTTTAGACACTCTGCCAGTGATGCATAAATCGGCTGATTCCTTTTGGAATCGGCCGATTTAATACTGTATAATTCAAAAATAGTTTTAAAAAATTTGGAAAAAGAGGATAAATCAAGTTTAATATGAATCAGTTCGTGAATCGACCGATTCGAGCTGATTCTGGATGACAGCCAGGGACGGGGTGGGGGGAGGACGAGGTGGTGAGGGCGAGCAGCTGGCTGGGGG
>JAVDBV010000974.1:0-10658 GCA_032619315.1 Piper longum
TGCGGAGGACCAGTACAGCACTGTGCACACACGTACCTGTCGTATGTAATGTGTAACGATTGTGTGTTAATGTTGTGTGAATGAAAATTTTGTTGTGTTTTATTATGATAAACTGCTTATGAATTGAATAGATAAATATGAATGAATAAAGAGCCTTGGAGCTCAGACTCGGCTCAGGTGAAAGTGAAAGTGATGATGACTGCATGTGATTATTGATTGTCATGTTTTACATCATTTTGAATATATATTTTTTTGAATTTCTCACTTATTATTTTTGTTCTGTTTTTGCTTGCATATCATGGAATGCATGTACGGCAAGCATTAGAACCCTAGCATCCCATCCATACTCTGCATGTTGCATCTTTGTTTTAAACGTTGAGAGTAGATCTGGGTTGCCTTAACCAAATCTAGTAGGTTAGCAAACGGTTCGATCGCCGGTGACATTTTCGGGTTAGTTCACGGGTGAGCCGAATTAGGTTGTTACACATATAATATGAAAACACGTCAATAATGAGTCTTACTGCTCTAGAATATAACTTATATCAAACTAGCTATGAGAGCAAACTCTCATATGAAAGAAAACATCCATATACTCCTCGCAAATTCTCTGAAGGATACCTACTAATGAGCCACTAGGCTGCAGACATAGTAGCATCCTAAACTGGATGATCTATTACTCTTGTTGCCTCACTCAGCATTTTCATAATTTATTTTCTGGTCTTGAATCCTAGGCCCTGTCCTTACCTCCATATTTCTCCTAGCCTTGAGAACAAAGACCGAGTACTCTCACGCAATCGCCTTTATTACCCTTTGAACCACAAGCTCAAACATGCACTGTACTTAATAGTACCAGTAAACCTCCACGTTCTTCGGTTGTGAGGAACTCAAACGCAGAGTTGTCAGGATCCCTCGGGATTGGAACAGTCCTCCCAGTAATCCAGAGCCCGATTTGACTGTCACAACATCCGCTTATGGTACGTACCAGTCGGTTTCACCATCTCTTGTCTCATTAAAAACTCAATAAAATTATTTATGTAGGTCTAGGAAGGGATTTATAAAATAGGCCCGAAGGCAACTTGCGATGGATTTATTTTCGAAAACATGCTCAAGGGATCTCATCCTCAAGAGTTATTAATCTGGAAAACTGTTCGTCTAAATGGCCCGAGTTAAGTGAGATCCGATAAAACGCCACTTAACCCGTCCTGCAAGTAATAAACCAAACATACAATAGAGCATGAAAACAGAGACGAGTCCTAAACGGACCTGATAGAAGCTCCAAGCGTGTCATCGTGCCTAGGTGGAGAGCTCCTAATAGTTAATGCCTGCTAAATGAATGATGCATCAAACTCATGCTAATTGTCACACTCACAATGCAATCAATATCCATCAATATTAAAATAATCATAAATGTAAAAATAATTCTTACTAATCCTATTCATACCAATTTTATTATGTTTTTGAAAGGCATGGCGTGGCCAATTATCATGCTCAATCTCAATTTACCTCATTAGATCACTTTAACATTCATTTGCTAGTAATCACACCATTCCACTCATCGTCTCATCCATAATTAAGCATTAATAATGAAAATTACTCGATCCTAGCATGTTATACTACTAACAATCACAAATTATAAATAATCAAATCAGAGGTAATTATACCTTGTGTCATCAACAATTGGCGATAACTAGGGTTTCATCCTTCTTCTCGAACCACAAATTCGGCACTCTACAACGTCCGAAGCTTGATTGAGTTCGACTGGATGAGCTTCACAGAAGACCTAGGGAATTCAAGTGAATCCGGTTTTCCATCAAGTTCAGCGGTTTTTCGGTGGGTTCAATGGTTTTTGGCCAGTTTTTGGCTGCTTTCCCGCAGCACTCACCGGGGGCGTCTATTGGCGGAATAGCAGGGTATTGGGTACCATTGGAATCAGTTTGGCGAGCCTGACACATCTATGGCATCAACGTGGTTGGCGGAGGTAGTGGCTCGCCAAAAAACAACTGAAATAGGCGTGGCCGGTGGTGGTGACTAGATCCGGCTGGCCTGGGCAGCGATGGCCTTCGCTCTTGTGGGGGAAAGTCACTGGAGGTCGAGGGTGTCGAGGTGACCACCTGATCGTAGCGGCGATGGTCGCTGGTGGCGGAATAGATATCACAAGCTCAATGCTGATGTGGCGCGAGGCGTGATGATCTGGCATCATGGAGACCAGACGGTGGCTGGGGCTCATCAGGGCGGCACGGCCACGCCACGATGGGGCTTGGCGGCGACGATCAGCGATAGGTCGATGCCGGCGGCAGTGGCAACGACAAGCAAAATGGGTGGCTATCAGGGTTTTGGGGAAGAAGGCGTCGGGGGAAAAAGAAATGGGATCCGTGGCAAATTTGAAAATAAAACTTGACTCGACTCTGTCTTAAATCAAGAATAGTATCTAACTCGTAATAAATCCTCAAAAATATAGAAAATTTGGGAAAAATCCCATCAGACAAAACAAACATAACAACATCATAATGACATGCACTACATCAATCAACCCACCCAAATTGCCCGTAACGTATCCTAATGCGGTAAATATTTTAAAACAATTAAACTGGCATACTCTCATATATTCTGATAACTCATTCTTTTCTGTTGTATTCATGACGTTATCATCATATATTTGGGTATACATGACCCTCATAGCTCATATACGTGACCGATGTCGGCTAAGTATGCGTGTTCTGAAACATACTGAACTCGATCAGACGACTGAATCGATCGAGTAATGATTATAAAACATTGAATCGAGTCACGGGTTTTATAAACACAATTTAATTAACATATGAATAAAATGTAAGTAGTATATTATGTACATATTAAGATTCATATTATAATATGGAGTGGGATGTACATATAAGGAAGCGATTGACACATTTAGTGGTCATCCCCTTTCAAATTATAATGTGAATTTCAATACGTACATAATTTACTCTTTACATAAAATTCATATGTTAATAAATTGTATTCATATGTATTTTTCTGTGTCAAAATTATATACATGATAACTACTATGACCTTTTAAAATCAAAGTTCTTCCCTAGTAATTAAGGGGCACTATAGTGTCACTGTCTATGTTCCTTGACTTCACAGGTTACGACCCGCCCTAACCGGCCCAAGAGTTACTTAAAAAGTTAAATAATGTAAACATAACATGCAAGAACATGAATTCTAATACGACAAATAAATCTAGAATTTATAACTCAAAAAAAATTAAAAAATTAAAAAATAAATCATGTTTCTGATAGCATATGACAGTATATAAAATAACCATCCCAAAGTCTCGGATCTTTTCCCATAGTCACATTTATAACACAAGAGAATAAGAGGAAGTCCAATTTATTATCCATTCACCAAGTTTGAGTTGGTAAAAGAACCACTAACCATACTTTTATTCTTCAGTCCACAGCTATTCACCTACGGATGCAATTCCGCGTTAGTGATAAAACCTCTAAGCAACATAATTAAATGAAACAAGTCAATATAAACCTTATTATTGTTTCACAAGTCTTTTAGTAATTATGAGCCTATGCTGAGCTCCAATTATGCTGGGAGGGGTGGCCACCCCATCCAGCTACCATCTCATGCATGCGCACACATGCTACGTGGCCCACGGCCTATAATTGTAATATTTTCCATTGACTCACCCTCTCGGTATGACAAGTAAATAATGAGCCTTCTTTCCCCACTGCGCCCTATCATCCCTTTCGGCATGGTGGCAGGTATTCAATCTCTTAGGGGGTGCTGCCCTGCGTTGAATTGAGTTGACCCCGGTTGCGTTCAGCGCATGGTGGTAAGATACTCACGTCAACCAAGACTCCCACATAGTAATTTTAAAGGGTGCGGCCCCATGTCAGACTGAATCAACTCCTTGACCCGAGTTGCACTCAGTGCATGGTGGTCGAATCTGGGCTCAGGCCGACCAAGGCTGCCAAAAGGGAAAATAAACATTTCAAATAATTATACGGAACAGGAAGGTTGACTGATATACCAAAAATGAGACAGAAAACTAATTTAGATGAGTGGAGGCCTGCGTCTTAAGTTGATGAGTTCAACCCATGTAACCTACATCAAAACCCATTGCTAGATAAAATACTAATGTCTCTATATGATGCATGCTTGTGGTGTGTGCTCATATCATCAATACATAAAAATAAAAATAAAACAATGCTAAAAAAATAGAAATAAATAAGTGGCAAGCAAATCACGACATTATAATAATAATTAATTAATTTATAAATAATGAAGAATTACACTCATACATAATTAGATAAATAATAAATAGATGAGCATAAATAATATTTTAATAATAAGATAATAATATAATCATAATATATAAATACACAGCTAAACACAAGTAAATATTATATATATACTCGTGTTAGTAAGCTTATGGCTAATTAAATAATTAAATAATAATTCAATAAATAAAGAAAAATACTAATAACATTCAAATATGCTAAATAATGTGAATATGCATTTAAACTAATGTAAGGGTTCTCGAATTACTAGAAACAGTCGAAAAATGGTTCAATACGAGCTAAACCAGACCGAACATAATGAACCAGACCAACCCGAATGGGCTAAACCAACTGTTGGGTTTGGTCAGGTAGGTTGATGGATAAGGACATGGACATGATCTGGCAGATGTGAACATGGACCTGATCTGACGAATGCGATATGGACAAACGACTCGGGCAGACAACGCGGTCACCACTAGGGTGGAGGTGCCGGTCAGGATCAACAGGGAGCGTGATGGCAGAGGTGTTAGTGGTGACGACCGGCAGAGTCTGGCCACGGGCTGGCCGAAAATCGGCCATAAAGGTAGGGAATCGTCGTAGTGGATGGCGGCGTCGCTAGCGGCGATCACGGCCACAACAATGGTCATGGGTGGTATCAAAATGTTGATCTAGATGAGAGGAAGCCATCGGGCTGGTCAGATCGACAAATGATGGCTCACCGACACTGGAAAATAGCCTAAAATGGTGGCAGTGGCGGCGTTAACTAGCTCCAAAAACTTCGTCGTATGTGGCGACTGTGACGGTGCCGGTGATCGTGAGAGGTACAACTGGAAAGCTGGCCACAAGGCGGTCATGGGGGTGCTGGTGTGCAGGCCGAGGGCAACGTAGAGACTCGCCGACAACTAGCCAAAGTGGCAGCGGTGTTAACTCCATGAAATCTGGACGGCTAGGGTATGTGAAAAACACCCCAACACCTGTATTTCATTTAACCATACTACCGGGCAAAGAATAAAATATAATATTTAACCGGGTAGAATTAACCAGGAAGAGAATATAATATAATTAATCATAATAATTTTCCAACGTTCGATCCTTCCCCAACCGAGTCGAATATATATAAATATTTTTTTCACGGTCTTTACATCACAACTCTGAGCATCCCTCAGACGTGTCAACCACTTTTACATGTGGACAATGCAATATCACCACGTTCGCCCTTTGCCTGCACAGTTCCAGACATCCCACATACATGTTAATAGCTGCCATATTTGTACATCCCACTTCTTTTAAATAGGCTAAGTGTGAGACAACATAGTATCACTGTGTGCCTCACCTCACAGGTTCGGACAAGTCCAAACATGTCAACCGCTTCCATATGTGTACGTGTTACTTCTTTCAAATAGGCTAAGCATAGGACAATGAAGGACACACACGATTGTCCCTTACTTAGCCTATTTGGAAGAAATAGGACATACGCATATGGAAGCAGTCAACCTTTACAGCTCTAGATAACCTTCAAACATGTTCCTCTTCTATATGTGTACATCCCATTTTATTCAATAGCAGTTAAGGGTGGGATATTGTAGTGTCACATTGTACATCCAACCTTCATAGCTCCGAACAAATACATGTTGAATTGTTCTATATGCGTACATACCATTTTATTTAAAAACAACAAGTGTAGGAGATTGTAGTGTCACAATGAGTATCTCACCTTCACAACTACAGATAACCCCTATATATGCCAACCTCTTTTATATGTGGACGTTCCATTTTCTTCAAAAATGGCTAAGGGCGGGTGTAAAACCCAGTTTCGGGTTAAGGTTTTACCCACTTGTAGTTTTGATCGGTTTGAGAGAGTCTAGAGTTGGTTCGAGCGAGCTCAAGGTAAACCAATTTTCAAACCATGAGTATGAGGCCCATATTGCCATATGAGCATGTTATGGTGGCTGATTATGCCCGACATGTGGATAATAACTTCAATAATAGAGCATGAGTTACCAATATATACACGATGTATAGAGTTGATTTTCACGGGTTAGCCATGATTTTAGGCCTAAATCTAAGTCGTTGTAACGTTTAGTATCCATTTAGAATTTTTAGGGTATTTCATTTGTATGTATCATAGGGATTTTCGATCACTGGATTACCCATGTGGGCCCATATTGGTCAGAGTAGCAAATTTTCACTCGAATGAGTTCAGGGTTCAATATCCATTTAACCTTTTTGCCTTGATTTTTGCCTATAAAATCACTTTTAGGACTCGAGTCAGTTTTGACTTTTGACGGTCTCAATCCAAACTTTCTGTTTATATCCATATTTTATATACCCATAGGTGGGAGCCACTAGGCCATGAGTTGTCGGACATGCAAATTGTGCCACGTGTCAAGATTGGAGCATCCATGTTAGCCCTACCATGACTAAGTTATTTTTTAGAGATTTTCTTTGATTTTTGGAGTTTTATGCCCGTAGCCCCACCGCCATTTCTGCTCATCACTGGAGAGTCCCCGGTCGTCCCTCGGCCATCAGATCGACACCACCATCCAAACCTCTCATGACTACCGGTGCCGCCGTCGGTGACGACGTTTTTACATCTGGTTTCCACCATCACCACTGCCCTTTCAAGCCATTTTTTGGCGCCAACGAGTTACCTTCTGCCGATTCAACAGCCCAAGTAGGTTCATCTCGTTGAGGCCAACACTTTGAAACCACCCACGACCATTGTCATGACCAAGATTGCCACCGACGATGCTGCCGCACCCAAAGGTGATTCTGCCTCCTTTCCGGCTAACTGAGGCTAGACTCTGCCAATCACCACCACCATCATGATACTTGTCACCTTACCCGTCAATCCTGATTGAGGACGACCCCAGCTGCATCACTGTCAGCGTTTTCTAGCAACGGGCACAACCCACCCCTGTCATACCCAATTACCCGCATTCATGTCGCCAACCCACGTTTGCATCCACCTGCCGAACCCGGTTCACCCGTTCGCATCTACTCGCTTGCATGTGTCTATGTTTGCATCCTTCAATTCGAACCACCCTGGCCAACCCAACACACTTGTTTATCTGACCGAGACCAAGTTAACTCGGTCAACTCGATTCGGTTCGGTTTAGCTCATTTTCAGTCGTTTTCATTAATTCGAGAACCGACCATTAGTTTAAATGCATATTTGCCTTATTTAGAATATTTTTTGCTATTTATTTATTTATTTCTTTTTATTTATATGTTGTCATTTAAGATGAATGTTTAATTGTTTGTTATTATTATTGATATATTTTATTTATTAATATTAATCTTATTCATGTTTACTAAATTTTATTTATTTATTTATTTTTCTCTTTGTTCGTTGCATGCATATTATTATTTATTTATATTTATGTATTCTGTTTTGGATGACATGATATTATTATTATTCATGATTAATTAAAATTAACTATTTATTTATTTATTTACTTATAGAATGATTATGTATTTATTTATTTAATTGTTTATATGTTTACTAACACGAATATATGTGATATACACTCGTGTTTAGCCATGTACTTATATAATATAATGATATTATTATTTTATGATTAGAATATTATTATTTATGTATTTATTCATGTGTGTATTTATTTATTTATTTAGTATTTATTTATTAGTTATTTCATTTATTACGTCTCAATTTACATACTGGATATTTAGCGATAGGTTTATTTAGCATTGTGTATTGATGATGTAAGCACACATCACGAGCATGCATCATATAGAGATGTCAGTATTTTTCTTAGAAGTGGGTTTTGATGCAGGTTTCTGAGTCCAAGCTTGCCATAGATGAGACGTCACGTTTGGAGCTTGGACTACAGATCTGTGAAGACTCTTCTCAGTTTTTATCGCCATATAGTCTATTGCAAATTTGATTTCCAAATTGCAGGACATGTTAATTGGCTATTTTAACGGACCCCACTTAACACGGGTCATTTAAACGTATTTTACTTCCTTCATTAATAACCCTTGAGGATGAGATCTCTCGAGTCTGGTTTCGAAAATAAGATCCCCCACAAGTTATCTTAGGGCTTATTATATAATCCCAACCCAGGCCTATATATGATTTTATCAGTGTTTTATAGTGAGATGTGAGATAAAGAAATTCAACAACCGCATTATGCAAGCGAGTGGTACCAATCGAAGGGAATACTGACAGCTGTGCTACGTGAGGGGGTGTGTGCCAGTCGAGGTGGGCTCTAGATTAGAGAGCAGGTCGTTCCATTCCTAAGGGATCCTAAGAACTCCACCTTTGAGTTCCACAAACTCAAAGATGTGTAGAGGATTACAAGTAATGCAATGCAATGTATGCCTAGACTTGTGGTTCAAAGAGTACTGAAGGTGCATGCCTTAGAGCACTCGACCTCTGTGCTCAGGGCTAGGAGTGATATGGAGGAGATAGATGGCTGAAGTAACTAGGAAAAGAAATTGATGTTCTCATGGAATGGATAGTTTTACAATTTGTTGAGGCATGAGATGAGTAAGAATGGGATGTTGTTGAGTCGAGACCGACAACTCTTAATTAGCACCCTTATGAGAGATTCTGTGAAGAAGTGTATGATTTTATTTAACATGATGGTTAGCTCTATTGTGTCAATTTGGCTTTTAGTTATTTTTGGACTAATAACACTTGTTACTAACATTTTTCCTATTATATATGTAGGTATTTATATCCTAAGTGGACTTTGGTGGGAAAATATATAAACGCTAGACATACTTGACCTCAGTGCAGTATTTTCTTTCATACTTTTATTTATATTTATATTTGATGAGTTTTTGCGCATATTTAGTAATTCCTTTTATTCTCTTGACACCAAGTGGGTTATTTTGATCAATATTATTGATCAAGTCTTATAGACTAGTAGCTTTAGACGTGACTTGACTCGATCGTAACATTTCTTATTTGGTTCTTAGGTGAACCGAAATTGGGGTGTCACAGTGGGATTATTTAGTGGCATAGTGTGCGTCCCACCTTCATAGCTACGGACAACCCTCATACGTGTTGACCACTTTTATATGCGTATGTCCCACTTTATTTAAAAATAATCAAGTGTGGGACATTGTAATGTCACCGTGTGCATACCACCTTTATAGCTCCGAACAACCATTATACATGTTGACCTCTCCTATATACGCACATCCCACTTTATTTAAAAACGACTAAGTGTGCATGCCACCTTGACAGCTCCGGACAACCCATATATGTGTTGACTTCTTTATATGCATACATCCCATTTTATTCAAAAATGACTAAGGGTGGGATATTGTAGTGTCACCGTGTGCGTCCCACCTTTACAATTCCAGACAATACCTATATGTATTGACCTCTTTTATGTGTATGCCCCACTTCATTTAAAAATGACTAAGTGTGGGATATTGTAGTGTCACCGTGTGCATTAGACTTTTACAGCTCCAGACAACCACTAGCTCCAGACAATCACTAGTCGTGCCAACCTCTTCTATAAACATAAGTCCCAATTTATTAAAAAATGGCTAAGTGTGGGACATTGTAGTGTCCCACACTTCTATACATGTCGATGTCTTCTATATGCGTACGTCCCACTTTATTTAAAATGATTAATTGTGGGGTATTATAGTGTCACTGTGTGCACCTTCATAGTTCCAGACAACCCCTACACATGCCGACCTCTTCTACATGCATATGTCCCACTTAATTTAAAAACGGCTATGCGTGGGATATTGTAGTATCACTGTGTGCATCTTACATTCACAGCTCCGAACAACCACTATACTTGTTGACCTATTCTATATGCTTACATCCCACTTTATTTAAAAATGGCTAAGTGTCGGACATTGTAGTGCATGGTGTGTGTACCACCTTCACAGCTCACGTGTCGACCTATTCTATACGCATATATCCTAATTTATTTAAAAACGGTTAAATGTGAAACATTGTAGTGTCACCATGTGCATGTACCACCTTCACAGCCCAAGATGTGTCAACCTCTTTTATATGCGTACATCACATTTTATTCACAAATGACTAAGTATGAGATATTATAATGTTACCATATGCGTCTCAGTTTTACAGTTCTAGACAAGTCCCATACGTATTAACCCCTTATATATGCACGCGTCATATTTTATTGAAAAATTGTTAAGTGTGGGATATTGTAGTGTTACCGTATGAATCTAACCTTCACAAGTCGACCTTTTCTATATGCGTACATCTCATTTTATTCAATAATAGTTAAAAAAAATTATTTTACAATAGGAAAAGTCCAATTTTTTTTTTAATTCTGGAGGGTAAGGAGGGGTGAGGACGTGAAGGAAGATGTGGGAAAAAAATGTTAGAAATGAGAGGGCTAGGGTGGGTACTCATTCGATGCC